>APFE030894245.1:0-10038 GCA_000404065.3 Pinus taeda | reverse complement strand
GCCTGGCATTGAACAAAGTTGGTATTGACCATATCAATTAGATCCGTAATTCGAATCAAAGGGGGTATGAAGTGGGCCTTAGGATACTAGGATAGGACCAATCCCATCATTATATCACGCGAGTCTTTCTCCGGTTTCTGAATCGTCATTTCCTCATGCTTGACACTCGTTATATAGCCTTAGCACGTGATTTAGACACCTCGTGACTAAGCTGCATTCCGTCGTCGCACAAACACTTTCATACCTCCAAGCTATACTACGAAAGGAATTGAACCTTAGCAATTTCACGACGTGGCAGCGCCCCTAAGGGGGAGCCAACCTAGACTGACAAAGGCAATACCTTGTAGGGCTGCTTACTGGGCTATTTTCTGTTTCTGAGTGATCCTCTAATCTCTTGGAAGATAAAGAAGAACTCTCAAAGATATTAGAGGAGAAATTGTTCCAATGAAAGAATGAATCTTGGAATGAATGAATTTCCAAAAAGAATGAAATTCAGAAAATACAACAGAGCAAGATCTAGCTACTTTTCATGTGTATTTCCAAGCGGCTTCATTCGGGATCCTCCAGTTAGGGGGAAAGTAGTGTGTACTAGCATAGGAAGTTAATATCCAACCTTTTGTTTGGTTTCAGTGCACTTAGTCATCCCGTAAGAAGCTGCTACTTGGCTAACCCACTCATTGCTACAACGCTCAATGTCGGTCATGTATCTCGTGTGGGCTTAGAGTTCACCTTTCTTTTGAGGAGATTTGACAGACGTCTTTTGGGGGGTTGATCTGCGACCTATCCTTTGAACTGGAAGATGAAAGAAAGGAAGTGGAACTATTGGTGAGCCCAACGACTACCAAAAACTAGCCTTCCTACTCCACTAACAAAGCTTTTCCTCACTCCACAAGCCCCCATAGGCTCCTAGATGCTACTCTATGCTTAGTTAGCTCTATCCTTGGGTGTACTCTTGGAGGTGCTACTATTGCCTACTACTGCTAGGAAAGAAACAAAGAAACACAGTGCATGCCCTACCACTGCTACTGCATCGATTTAAGTGCGCTATTGCTACTGCATTTATTTAAGTGCACTACTTTTGTTACTCTTTGATGCCTACTCCTTATATGGGTTTAGCTTTATCCTTAGGTCCTACTCTTTAGTCAGCTCTATATTGTTAGAAAGCACCCTACTCGTTCTATGCATGAGAAAAGCTACTGCTATTATATACTACCTATTGAACTGCATGCACTGCTTTGCGTACTGTGCACTGTGTTACCTCTTGCTTTTGGTTAGCTCTATGCAGCTCTATCTTTGTAGCTCTACTACCCTATTGAAGTGAGAACAATTTTTCCTACTACCTACAACTATGCAAGTGAGAAGCCTGCCTCCACTAGGGGCTCACCTGAACAGTGGAACCTACTTAGCCTAGGCAAGTCAGCTTCCATATTCCCTAACCGCCCATCTTAAATTTAAGACTGATAGTCCACTTTGTGGATTTGGATCCACGCGTTGGCCCCTTTGACCCACTGGCCTCAAGTACTATGGGCTGGTGGAAGTCATCGAGCGAGGCAAGCCAATTTCGAGTTCCTAACTTCTTAGTCAGAACGAGCTGGTCTGATTTTAGGTTGGGACCACTCATACTGTAGGCATTGAGCTGGGTTGATGAGCAGGCCCCTCTAAGCCACGATCAAGTGGTACTGAAAGTAGAGTGCAAGTCAGCTTCCATCAGCCCTAACCTTCTTGAAATGGGCTTTAGAAACATTCCAGAGCCTCTTAATTAGGTCAGTCGATAGATTTCTCATCTAGCCTCTCGATCGATGACGAGTCAGTAGTCATTTTTGGTTGGAGACACCCCATTTGTGGGTTGGGTTCCAATCCTATCCCTAGAGGCCACATCATAGTGTGGGAACCTGCTATCCCAACCTATCACCCAACTTTCCCAGAAGAGAAGAATAAGTAGTACACAAAATTAGGAGTTCTTTTTTCTAGTTATATTGTCAATTAACTACACCTAGCTAGGATTTGAATACCTTTGAATAGGTTTCCTCCTGGAGCTTGTTGATTCCCTACAAGTAAAGCTACAAGTATAGCTAGGATTTCTTCCTCACTCAAGAGAAGGTGCTTCACTTCAAAGCGTTGAGCTACACAACGAGTGCTTTTAGTTGGGGCATAGATTCCTCCTTCCCTTAGTTGGGAAATAGGCACATTTCCTTCTTTCCCTTAGTTGGGAAATAGGTTCTTTGTTGGCTTATGGATAGGAGCTTAGTAGGTGCCTTATTATAGGTTTTTTGTGGGTTGTCGATAAGCAACAAGACGCATAGAATAGCCTATGGGGGCTCTCTTTGACCCTTGTTGATCACTGACACCTAACACACCTATCAATCAGGTATGTAAGATAGTAGGTCTAAGGGAGAGTCATTTCATCGGTAGTTGTATTAGTAGCAGTACCACAATACAGCAGTTGTTTCGCTTTGATAGCTAAATGTAGTAGGAGTACGTGTTTCTCTTTAATAGCTATAAGGAATAGGTGTAGGTGTATCTATCACTTTGATAGCTGATATGGCTGTTGTATCAATTTCATAGTAGGTGTATCACTTTCATAGCTACTTCGTTCCTAGCTATAGTAGTGAATATCATTGGTTCTTGGAGTTCTTCACTTTATCTAGTTGTTGTTGTCTTGCATGAATGAAACGAGTAGGTGTAACTACAAGGAAGTAGTTGTTCTTTTGAGTAGTGCTTTGTATTCTCACTGCTGAGCAAGACCTAGCAAGGAGTTGTTCTGACTAAATAGTCATTGTTCCGCAGATGTTTCCTTGTGAGTTCTTTCTTCCTTAAAGTAGCTACCTCTCCTATCGGAAGGTAGTAACTACCAGTATCTGTTCTGACTTGCATAGGAGCTGCAAAAGAAACAACTATAAGAAGAAAGTGAAAAAAAGAGAAAGTATCTTCAAAGCTAACCATCTATTTTTTTATCAAGAGCTACAAGCTATAAAGAAGAAAGAACCTCTTGAAAGGTAGCCAACCCTCTTATTAAGAGTAGCATCTAAGTAGCTACGAAAGAGCTAACGAGGAGCTAGCAAAGAGCTAACTATCTATCCTATCTCAAGAATAACATCTCATCTCACTCAATAGGGACAAGAAGAGCGAGCAAAGGGATTTTGTAGGCAAGCTTCTAACTTGCATAACTGTAGGTAGTAGCAGTAGTTGTTCTCACTTCAATAGGGTAGTAGACTACAAAGATAGAGCTACATAGAGCTAACCAAAAGCAAGAGGTAACACAGTGCACAGTAGGCAAAGCAGTGCATGCAATTTAGTAGGTAGTATATAATAGCAGTAGCTTTTCTCATGCATAGAACGAGTTGGACGCTTTCTAACAATATAGAGCTGATTAAAGAGTAGGACCTAAGGATAAAGCTAACCCCATCTAAGGAGTAGGCATCACAAGAGTAACAAAAGCAGTGCACTTAAATAAATGTAGTAGCAATAGCGCACTTAATTCAATGCAGTAGTAGTGGTAGGGCATGCATTGTGTTTCTTTGTTTATTTCCCAGCAGTAGTAGGCAATAATAGCACCTCCAAGAGTACACCTGAGGATAGAGCTAACTAAGCATAAAGTAGCATCTAAGAGCCTATGGGGGCTCGTGGAGCGAGGAAAACTTTGTTAGTGGAGTAGGAATGGCTAGTTCTCGGTAGGCGTTGGGCTCACCAATAGTTCTACTTCCTTCCTTTCATCTTCCATTTCAAAGGACATGTTGCAGATCAACCCCCAAAAAGAGGTTTGTCAAATCTCCTCGAAAGGAAGGTGAACTCTGAGCCCACACTGGATACATGACCGACACTGAGCATTGTAGCAGTGAGCGGGTTAGCCAAGCAGCAGCTTCTTACGGGATGACTAAGTGCACTGAAACCAAACTGAAGGTTGGATAGTGACTTCCTGCGCTAGTAGACACTACTTTCCCCCTGAATAGAGGACCCCTAATGAAGCTACTTGGTAAGAAACATGAAAAAGTAGCTAAATCTTGCTCTCTTGTATTGTTTGAATTTCATTCTTTTTGGAAATTCATTCATTCCAAGCTTTATTCTTTCACTGGCTACATCAGAAGCTTTTTGAGATCAACCAAACCACTCCATGTCTGGTGCCTTTTGAAAATGATGGGGTTCTTCCAATGAAGCCGCCAATTTATGTTATCTCTGATTGGGCCTTTATATATGATTTTCTTTCTTATGCCTCGAACCTCACATAAATAAGGGTTTTCTATAGAAAAAACAACATCTTTGATTAGGTTTTTTATATCAACTGGAACCACTTCACTTCTTGGGAAACTCACCTAATCTTTAGTTGAATATTCCAAAGGAACCTTCTCTTCTTCAACTTATCATGTGCCTACTTTAGCTATGTCAGTTAGACAGGTTGGACCAGTTGGTGTGGGATCTTCAGAATTGTGCCTTCTTTAATTGAATCAGACCAGGAGTAAGACGATATCAACTAAAAGTAAACTATCCTATGCTATGGGTTACTCAAAAATCCATCCCAACAATCCCCTCCTTCTGCCCATCCATTCAACTTATCCATCTATCCATCCATCCATGCCATCCATGTTCTAATCAGTTTAGGATGTGTATAATCAATCCAGCGGTTCTTCCACTCTATATGCTAAAGTAAACCCTTTTTTATTGGCTACTATCCTATCCTGCAGGAGCATGGTGAGCTATGAAAGTTTTCCCTCTTGGCTAATGGCCCATGCATCCCATCTATCCAGTCCATCTGTTCAATCCATGTTTTGTTATGGCTGTAATCAATCAATAAATCTATCCATCCAGTAGTTCCAAGGATATCAGCTTCAATTCCCAAGATCTCCCCTCCCATCCATCCCATAAACTAAAGGTTTCAATAGTTCTTACATGATCAAAGCTAAAGGTAAAGCCATCCTTCCCTCCTCAGTACCATAATCCTTTCCTTGCAGGAGCATGCAACTAAAAGTCCTTCCTGGGCTATTCTACCCAGACCAATCCCGTAATTCTAATCTAAGGTAATGGGTTGGGCATAATTCCATGTCCTAGGATGAAAAAGTAAATAAAGTCCAAGGGTAAGGAATGAGGTAGCTTGTCCGCATCGGGCAAGGATGTGTAAGCATGACTCGACTGATAAAGAGAGGGTGCGTAAGCATGGCTCAACTGTTAAGGAGAGGATGCCCCTGGAAAGACTAAAAGAAGAGGGATGGAGTCGCTCACTCATTCATATGTGTGAGGGTGCGTAAGCACGCTTGAATTTCAAGGAGAGGGTTTGGACACTCGACCAACCCCTCACCAAATAAGCAACACAAATGAAGGAAGTAGAATATTTTGTTGAGAATATCATAGAATGCATAGAGTATGAAAGGGAGAATAATGGAGTATAAGATTCTTATTTGATATTGATACCATAAGTAATCTATATAAGAAAAGTACAAGTCTAGTATAAGATGGGAAGCAGCACCACTCCAACAAGGGTGATCGAGGTTCCTATGCCTATGTGTTTTTGAAGGAGTAGCATCACCACATGGAGATGGAGATGCCACGTCCTACTATTGGGTATCAGGAGTCAAAGTATAGTAAGAATTCTATCCTAGAGATGAGGCCACCACCCCTTGCCTTACCCGTGGATGGCATGCCAGTGACCTTAACAAGTACTCCTATACCTATATGGGTGAAAACCCAACCCCTTCTTAACAAGTGTGGAATGATTTTGTCTCAAGCACAAATTCAGCTTCACATGAGTGGGAGTAGAACTCAACTATAATCTTCATGAGTGGGAGTAGAACTCAACCACAAACTCAGCTTCACATGAGGGGAGTAGAACTCAACCAGCTTCACAGAGTGCAAGATTCATCCTCAACCACCAAATGGTGTCAGGGCCTCAGGCTTTTGGATTTTCTAGGGGTGAGCCATCACTCAAAAGATATATATGATCTTACAATCCTTTGGGATCCAACCTTGTAGTGGTCTGACCACCATTGGGACTTCCAGGGTGGGTTGGGTCTCATTGAGCCCCAAGGCCAATTCACAACCGTGTGAGGTAACATCAGGATGAGGTGAGGAATTTAGCATCCAAGAGGAGATGGCTAGTCAAATAAGATGTTGAGTATGGAATTTTGGCTAAGACCACATCACGAGGCTTCGTAGAGACCCGAAGTGTCCAAACGGAAATTGGCTAAGCAAACAGGAAACCGAATATGGGATACTGGCTCTGCTTATAGTTCCCTAACAGGGAATACTGGCAGACTTAGAGCTCGAGGAATGTGATACAGGTCTAAGGTCAGGCACAGTAAGAAATGAGATACAAGCATATTGGACACCTACCCAACGACGTATAGATACACCTGCTCCCCTCTTGGAGGTTCGAAGCCCCACCTCTAACGAAATCCCTACTTGTGTGCACCAGCTAGCTAAGACTCCACCAACCTAAAATTAAAAGACTCACTCGACCTAAAAAATCAAAAGACTCACTTGATCTCAAAAATGAAAAGACTCACTCGACCTAAAAAATTAAACAACTCAATCGACCTCAAAAATCAAACCATAAAAATAACTCTCACTCTGGGGAGATGCCCAGGGCCTTTCTCCCTCTTCGAGGGGTGGGGGGTATCTTTGCTCTCTCTCTTTTTTTCTCTTTACCCTAAAGGGGGACAAAAGGGGGTATTAAAAATCTAATTCATTAGAGTAGTCCAGTATGGAAGAAAGGGAATAAAAGCAAGAAGAATTATAGTAGTGCTGTGTATCCTGTATTCCGTCAAAAAAGGGAGTAAAATGCTGTTGTTCTTAGCGAATGAATTCGTTGTAGGTAGTCTGGTAGGGAGCTTAGGCAAGCTTGAATGATAGTAGTCGAATAGGCCAACAAGAATTGCAAACAAAATAGTGCCTCAGCAAGCAAGGGAAGATAAGAAAAAGGGAGCTTGTCTCATAAAGCAAAGGTAGGAACCCTTAAAAAGATCTTAATGCAATAATAGCAATAGAGTGATTATCCGTACTCAAAGAAGCTTATTCTAGAAAAGGTTAGAGTCAAATTAGAGTACTCCTGTTAGGCAAGTATGCACTTCAATCAAAAGCAAGGAAGGATCCAATCTAATCAGATAGAAGCCAAGTTTTTAATGCAAAGATACCAGTGGATGTTCGTAGCAATAGCAGATAGACTACAAAGCAACAGTTTTATAAGGGATCTTAGCTCAACAGAAATGAATTGCATAATATAGAGATTGAGTGAAAGTAGCCACTCACTCAAGCAAGCCAAGTGAGGGATACTCTTATAGCTAATTCGATTTATTTATGTAGTCTCGATGAGGTTGAGACAGCTAGTTGCTGGGTTGATGAGCTTTCCCCTAGGGGCCCACCTAAACAGTGAAGCCTACTTAGCCTAGGCAAGTCATCTTCCATCTTCCCTAGCCGCCCATCTTAAATTTAAGATCAACAATCCACTTTGTGGATTGGGATCCACGCACTAGCCCCTTTGACCCACTGGCCTTAGGTACTATGGGCTAGTGGAAGTCGTTGAGCGAGGCAAGCCAATTCTGGGTTCCTAACTTCTTAGTCAGAACGAGCTAGTCTAATTTAGGTTGGGACCACTCATACTGTAGGAATTGAGCTCGGTTGAGTATCCATAGAGTGGAATGATTTTGTCTCAAGCACAAATTCAGCTTCACATGAGTGGGAGTAGAACTCAACTGTAAGCTTCATGAGTGGGAGTAGAAATCAACCACAAATTTAGCTTCACATGAGGGGAGTAGAACTCAACTGACTTCACAGAGTGTAAGATTCATCCTCAACCACCAAATGGTGTCAGGGCCTTAGGCTTTTGGGTTTTCCGGGGCGGAGCCATCACTCCAAAGATATATATGATATTACAATCCTTTGGGATCTAGCCTTGCAGTGATTTGACCACCATTGGGATTTCCATGGTGGGTTGGGTCTCGTTGAGCCCCAGGGTCAATTCACAACCGTGTGAGGTAACATCAGGATGAGGTGAGGAATTTAGCATCCTAGAGGAGATGGCTAGTCAAACAGGATGTTGAGTATGGCATTCTAGCTAAGATCGCATCACGAGGCTTCATAGAGACCCGAAGTGTCCAAACGAAAACTGGCTAAGCAGACAGGAAACTGAATATGGGACACTGGCTCTGCTTACAGTTCCCTAATAGGAAATATTGGTAGACCTGGATCTCAAGGAATGTGATACAGGTCTAAAGCCAGGCACTCAGGGAAACAAGATGCAGGCATAGTGACCACCCACCCAACGACATACAAATACACCCACTCCCCTCTTAGAGGTTCGAAGCCTCACCTCTAGGGAAATCTCTACTTGTGTGCACCAGCTAGCTAAGACTCCGCCAACCTAAAATTAAAAGATTCACTCGCCCTAAAAAATTAAAAGACTCACTCGACCTCAAAAATGAAAAGACTCACTCGACCTAAAAAATGAAAAGATTCAATTGACCTGAAAAATCAAACCATAAAAATAACTCTCACTCTAGGGAGATGCCCAAGTCCCTTCTCCCTCTTCGAGGGGTGGGGGCTATCTTTTTTCTCTCTCTCTCTTCTTTTTCTCGTTACCCTAAAGGGGGGAAATATTCCAAAGCCTACGAGTGCGTCAACGTGACGGTGACTGTAGGAAAGGATAAGAGTGACAAGGGATGTAGCCAAAGGCCAACATCTACTTCACTCGCCTACCATGAATCTCCTACCAGAGCTTCCTAAGGAAGGTAAAATGTCTATGTAAGGTTCTGCAGACTACCTTCTCCCTGAACCATTCATGTATGAGTAGAACGAGGTAGGGTGCCCCTCTAATGGTAGAACCCAAAGAGTAAAAGGAGGTTCGTGGACTACCTGTCTGTTAGCATAATACCGATTCTTCCTTCATTTCATCCCTGCCTTGTTCAACTAGCTTAGTCTAAGTCTAAGTCTCAGTAGCTAGATTATGTTCCTATAGTTGGATAAGCTTGACCATAATCTTTCTCTTTTTCTTTATTGGTAACAGCATCAACTTGCACTATAGCTTGGTAGGGATGATAACCAGTAGCCTAATATCAGCACAAGCTCTGGTTTCAAGATGATAAACCCAGTCACTTTCTTTTCTTTCTTAGAAGGTTGAAACCTCACTTAGTAGGGTTAAGCATGCATAAGTAGAACTAATTATGTTGCACAAGTAACTCAGATGCAGCCACTAAATAAGTACAGGAGATATTCTCTCAAGGTGTAGGCTTAATTAATTCATTATGTAGTACAGGTTTTTTTGTAGCAGCCACCAGATGTACAAGAGCTTTTAAGAGCTGGCACCAATACTTGCGAGAGGTGGGATGAAGGCTCGGTTGTAAAAAGGCTCTGAAAGGTCTAAAGCACCAAATGAAAAGAAAGTGCGATAAGTAGCTGTGGCTAAGAGAGATAGCTTAGCGTTCAAAGGGTGGAGAAAAGCTTCTGAAAAGGGCATCATTTGCCTATGGAGGTCGGTATTTTTACTAGCGCATGAACTAGCACGAGGTGTAGGTCCAAGTGATTATATATAGATATACATCTATATAAGATATAATAACAACTAGCTTGGAATGTGTTACCATCATGAAACATATATAAACGGGATGCCTACTGAACACCAGGGAGAGGGGTAAAGAGCTAATGTGGGCTACAACTATAGCTATTAGGAGCCTTTCCTTCATGAAGAAAACAACTTTCCAAATAGAAAGGGCTTGGTCTGGCCCCTCGAAATAGATACGCTCCATGTTCCTCGTATGAGCAAGAACCAGTATGAAAAAGGGGTGACGAGAGGTATTGAACTACTGTGGATACAGTGACAATATAAAAAATTTCAGGTGGGTAAGTGACACCGGGATCATCAACTAGATTTCAACTATATGGGTAGGTAAGGAATCATTGACCGACAGGTATGACTAAGGCAATCACTAAATCGATTTGGCCCTAAGACTCGTATCAATATAATAGCGAGCCAAGTTCTTCTAAAAGAAGGAAAATGAATACGATGGCAGAAAAATAGACTGTCATTAAGACATCAACTGGTGTTGAAGAAACTAG
>APFE030894234.1:0-15075 GCA_000404065.3 Pinus taeda | reverse complement strand
TGTTACATTTCTTCCTCTTCTTCACGAGTCATGCTAGAGTTTTTAGGTTTCTTACTAGGTGTTTCCATTTTCTTTCTTCAGGGCATTAGTTAATGCTAATAATTCCTCACTATTCCCTTTTAATTCCTTCAAACTAATTTTTCAAACCAATCTTATGCAAAATTTTAAAAAACTACACACCTGTTTTTCACTTTGTAAGAGATTTATATTGAATCTGTTGTATCTCTATAATTGTGGACCTCAAATATCTGAAATCTCATCCTGCGGTAGTCATTTGATTCTTCTTTCTAACCCCACAAGTCTGATCAAGATTTGATTCTCCAAGGAAGAGTTATGCCAAATATCCCACGGTGACCTGATTATAGACTAGTTCAGTCGAATGAACTTGTACGACGTGCCACATGTCACTGTTTCAACCTTCGTACTTGAAACTGATAGTCCGTCCTCTTTCTCAAACTTCTTACGAAATTTTAATTTGATGCTCAAAACACAAGTTATGATGATTTTCCCCAGGTCACCTATTTGGAATGTAATTCGGGAGTCTGCAAAAACCCTAACTTCCTCAGATCATATCTCTGCAAATATAGTGCGACAAGCTCTGAACTTTGGATGCAAAGTTAAAAACGATTTCGGTTCAAATGGGTTTTTCTTATCACTTCTGAAATGTCGCAGAAACATAGTTATAGAGAAAATTCCATGATGACCTATTTGGAGCAGAGAAACCCTAGAATCCAAAGGTATGATACCAAATGTTAGGAAACCAGCTCACAGAAAGATAGAAAAGATAGATCAATGCCTTATAATTTAACCTCTTTGAGGAGGCAACCTCCTTTACATTACACAACTGAACAATTCTTTGATGATACAAATGACTAAACCTCCCTTCTATATATAGGATTCTAAGGGGTCACAATATAATCAAGCCAACATAACAGTAAACATAAGGGCACAAAAACAACAATAGTGGGTTTCTATGGGGCATACTAATAACAATATGGGGACAATAGGGGCACAATAATAATAATAAGGGATACAATGACAATAGTAATGGGGGAATCACTTGTATTATAGTGGCCTAACAAGTTATAAGCTATCTAAAGAGGATGAAACCCCTCTTGTAAATTAGAAAACCTACAGATCAATGATTGGAATCTTAATGTACCTAATTGCCTCATAACCAAACATAATGCAAGAAATTGTTTTGGTGGCCATATTTCAATCCAACTCTAGAGAAATCCATATCAATGTTGTAGAAAGAAGTTTCAAATACTTGCAAGGAATAACAAACCTTAGTTTATGGTATGTTAGAGGAAAAGATGTTAAATTAAAAGCTTACACTGATGTTGATTGAGCCAGTAGCCTTGATGACAAGAAAATCACCTCTAGGGTGGCATTCTTTTTGGGAGATTTTCATGTGCCTTGGGTGAAGAAAAAACAACACTCAATCTTTTTATCTATAACATAAGCTAGGTACATTACTGCAACCACCTTTTGCACTCAAATTATTTGGATGAAACAAACCTTAAATTACACCAAGGTAGAGTTGAATGATTCATTTCCAATCATGTGTGGTAGAATTAGTTCTATAAACATCTCTAAAAACCATGTCATTCATTCAAAGACCAAGCATATTCCAATTAAGTTTCATTTCTTAATAGAACAAGTTATTGCTAATGTTGTTCGACTTAAATATTTGGCCACTAATGGGAAACTTGTAGATATATTCACATAGATGCTAGCATGAGAACCAATTGACTATCTCAGGAAGCAAATAAGAGTTATTTCTCCTACAACCAAATGACTCAATTTGAATGATTATTGGGAGCTACCCATCTCGTTGGTTCATGTGGTGGGTAGTGTAGGTTTTAACCCAGTGCAACAATTACCTGCAAACGAATTCTTAAAACATAAAATATACAATGGCAAGAGCATAAAACAAATACACAGATATTTTATCCTGGATTCGAAAATCGGGACTACCAGAGTTATTTTTCATTATGTTTCTTTCAATGTTACCATACATACATACATACATACATACATACATACATACATACATACATACACACACACAGATATATATATATATATATGGTCTAAAACATTCATAAACCCCAATCCATTAACCCTATATTAGAACATTATTGTAATTCCCTTGACCGGATCTTCAAAATAGCATGGGTAGAAAACCATCATGCCCAAAACCATGTGAAAAATCCATGTAAAAAACCATAGGTAGGTCCGCCCACCTATTATAGGGTCCAAAATACAATTCCTAGGGTGCTTCCCAAGATCTCGTGTACGGGGGACTAATGCTCCCTACAAACCCCTTAACAAGGGGGGTCGCACGCCCCTTGCGAACCCTGTGTTGCAACCCACACAACAAACAAGGAAGGTTTACACCCCCCACACGTATGACTAGTCGTGGAAAGAATATAACACACACCCAACATTCTCCCACTTGTTGTTTACTTTTCCTCACAAGGGGTCACATAAGAGCTTATTCATTTGTCCAACCCTGCAACCCCCATTGTTTCTATACACCAAGAAAACTTCTCAGTGGTTACAAACTTTGTCAATGCATCTGGAACATTATTCTAAGTGTCCACCTTTACCAGCAACACTTTTTTGTCCTCAACCATATCCCTCACAAAGTAATATTGAACATCAATGTGCTTAGTCTGTGAATGATAAGAAGGGTTCTTTGCCAAGAAAATTGCACTTTGGCTATCGCAGTCTATCCTTATAGCTCAATGTACCAACCCCATAATTGAGCACAATCATTGAAACCAAATTGTTTCCTTGCTTGCATGAATGGTTATCATGTATTCAACCTCTATAGTTGAAAGGGTCACCACATATTGTCTTTTACTCATCCAATTGACTGCACCGCCAAATAGGTTAAACACATAACCACTTGCAGATCTTCTTTGATCTAGAGAACCAACCCAGTCTGCATCAACAAAGCCACAAATGTCCAAAACTCTTTCCAATCCTAGTATTTGTTGGTAGCATAGACGATAATCACCAGTACCACACAAATACCTGAAAAATCGTTTCACTATTGTCAAATACACCTTCCCTGGTTTTGACATAAACCTACTCAATACTCCCACTACATGTGCAATGTCTGGTCTAGTACAAACCATTGCATACATCAGGATAATGACTGCAGTTACATATGGAACATGGTACATGTCCTCTTTCACTTCTTCTTGGGACACTGTTCATCATATAACTTTACACCTACAGGAATAGGAACCTTCACCAGTTTACTATCTTACATATTAAACCCCTGCATAATTGTCTCGACATACTTCCTTTGGTTTGACCAAAGCTTCCTCTTTGCTGGATCTTGTTTAATTTCCATGCCCAAAATATAGTTTACATCACCAAAATCCTTTATGTCGAATTTGGAGGACAATTGGGTCTTCAAATCTTGGATAATTTCTTTATCATTTCCAATCAACAACATATCATCTACATACAAGACCAAATAAAAAACATGGTCACTAGTTGATTTAAAATAGACACATTGATCCTCTTTGCTTCTAGTGAGGCCAAGTCCCCGTAGATATGTATCAAATTTCTTATACCACATCCTTGGTGACTGTTTTAACCCATAGAAAGACTTTAGATATCATACATACATATCCAAAAATTACAATGATAACATGGTGATGGTTAGTAAAAGATTCAATGAAAACACATAATGTAGTGCAACTTTTATTATTTTCACTATCGAAACTTTATAGTTCTATTTACTATAAAGTTCTAAAGATGTTATATGTTTTAATATTTTATTTTTAATTGATTTAATTTCTTTACGTGGAGTGAGGAGGCGCGGAAGAAGCTTTCATTGTGCTTATTGTGCACATGTTCACTCTGCATAATGAAAACTTCTTCCACACCTTCGAGTGAAGTCGATATATTAATTTTTTCGGACTTAAATTCTCCGTATGCGCTTGTTTGATATACAATATTGCATGATGTTTGCCTTGCTTCCATTTAATCCAGTTGCTTAATACGAATTTTAGATGTTAATAATAGTACGAATAAGCCTTAATTAATTCTTTAATACTAGGTGCAAAGTCCTTTGTACTGTAGTCAATATCCTTCATTACAGGTTCTCATATTGTTCAATAAAAAATCCAATGGAAACACATAATGTACGGAAACTTTTATTATTTTTATTATCAAATTATATGTTTTAATATTTTATTTTCAATTGAGTTTATTTCATTGTGTGGAGTGCGGAGGAGCAGAGGAAGCTTTCATTATTGAATTATATGTTTTAATATTTTATTTTTAATTGAGTTAATTTAATTGTGCAGAGTGTGAAGGAGTGGAGGAAGCTTTCATTATGCTTCCTCTGCACTTTTCACAATGAAATCTTCCTCTGCACCTCTGCACTTGGCACAATGAAAGTGTTCTTCGCACCTCCACACTCAACAAAATGAAAACTTCCTCCATATCTAGGAGTGAATTTGGGGCAATTGTTGTAATGATTGCAAAGTCATCATATCTCAGGGTTTAGCTTTCATTGTGTGGTGTGTGGAGGTAGCTTTCACTCCGCTTCTTCTGTATATGTGCATTCTCAGACCTTTTCACTTAGCACAATGAAATTTTGTTCCACACCTAAAGTGAAATTGATATATTAAATTTGTGGGACTTAACTTTCTAGTTATGCATATTCTCCTTGCCTCCATTTAATCTAGTTGTTTAATATGAATGTTAGATGTTAATAGTATGAATGAGCCTTAATTAAATTTTTAATACTGGGTGTAGAATCCTCTTCACCACAGTTAATATCTATGACTGCATGTTCCCATACCAACCAATAAAAAATCTAATGAAAACACATAATGCACGATAACTTTTGTTATTTTTATTATCGAATTATATATTTTAATCTTTTATTTTTAATTGAGTTGATTTCATTGTGCGGAGTGTGAAGGAAGCACAATGAAATCTTTCGTCGCACCTCTGTGCTCGACACAATAAAAGTTATCTCCACATCTCAAAGTAAATTGTGCATATCTCATGGTTTAGTTTTCATTGTGCGGAGTGCAGAGGTGTAGAGGAAGTTTTTATTGTGTGAAGTGTGGATACATCTTGTGAAAACGATTGCAAAAATGTGGTGTTCTCAAATAACGAAAAAATGTGGACCCCGTTGAAAGAGGAAGGGACTATGTTGTTATGCATCTACCACCCATGTTTGATCAGACAATGAGGTCAACAACCAACACAACAATGACTAGTAATCTCAAGTGAAAAACAATTTTTAACATTTAACATATAGCCTCTCCAATAACAAGAAGGGTGGATTTAATCAATTGAATTAACTCTTATGTAAATATCAATAATATTATTTTCTAAAATTTTCACATATATAAGTATTGATGTAACATATCTTAGTTAATTTGTTTTCTTTAAATAAACATATATATTTATATAGAATATACATGAAACATATCTCCTCATATTCACTATAATATAAAACTATTTTCTTAGTAAAAAATGAAAATCAATAAATATATAATAATCTATTTTTATTTTACATATTAAATAATTAATAATACATTTGATTATGAAAGACAATACAATAATAACATATAATTTTCTATAATTCTAATTAAAAACATACTTTGAAATATACATATAACATTTTGTTTTCAAAATCCTAATCCGGTAGTGTATTGTTGTTTTTAAGGAATTCATAGTTATTTTTAAATGATGGTTGGTTGTGCCACACACTACAACAACCAATATTCATGGTGTTATTTAACCATTAATGTGCAGGGTTGTATATGCCCACTACTAGATATTCCAGAAATAGGTATATACAACAACACCATAAATATTGGTTACCACTCAAAACACCCCTATGATACGGCCATTTCCCCTTTTTCTTTAATAAAGTTGTATTTGTGTGAGCTATAAAGTTGTGCAAATACATTAGAAATCTTTAAAAATCACAAGCCATCAAGTCTCTATAAAGTCATCCATGTGTAACCTATAAAGATTTTTGGGAACACGACATTACGAGTGATAAATCCTCATGTTGAGAGGATATGACCGACATTACAAATCAATTTATAATTGTTTTTTAGTTTATTTTTTAATATACTAGATTGATTTCTTTCTTTTCAATTCAAATAAGAGGTTATTTTAAGATAATTCTCATATATATATATATATATATTATATATATATATATATATATATGAACGAGGGCAAGAGCTGATAGGAATGGAGCTCTCGATGGGCGATTGGCGTTAGGGTTTGATGTGCAGACCCGTCCATAGGATGCAGGGATGGGAGATCGACATGGTTAATTTCCACTTAACAGTTTCTCTTCCACGACTACATTAACCTCCCACCATAACTACTTATGGGCATAACCATCCGACCTTTATTTGTATTAACCCTAGACGGTTTTAAATCCCCCCACCGACATACTCTGTTTCTTGCATCGATACTATAGGCAGCTATCAGCTAGCTGTATTGACAGTTATGGAGGATCTCGTTGATTATACCATGGATCCTATGGAGGGAATGGCCATTTGGACTCGGCCTGGGACCACTACAGAGGATTTGTTTTCATTTGACCATGGATTTTTTGAGGAAGTAGAAGCCCTCCCCACCATCTCTAAACCCCACATCCCCTCCATCGCACTGCCCAAAGAATCCTTGGCTGTCCAGGATTTCATCTCCCCTCCACCCTTTCCCTGCACATTACCTGGTGCTGAGTCCTTGGAGCATCCTGGGATCTAAGCCTTTCAGTCGGGTTCGAGCCCTTCTCCTACACTGGTGGGTTTTTACAAACCCCAGGAAGGTCAACATCCAGCTACACACTCTCAGGCGCCTCTTTCAACAGCTCCTTTGGACACAGGGACACATCTACCTGGTAACTTCAGAGGAATAGGCATCATTCCGAGGTTTTTTGACTCCATCCCAGTTAAAGGCCCAACAACAGAAAGGGCTTCAGACACTCAAGCAATGGTATAGCCAGGTCAGACTATTGAAGGCACAAGCAGCAGACACATAAAGGTACCTAAGAGGAAAAGGTGTCTACAACTGAGGATCAGTGATATTTTCCTAAAGCTTTCCAAGGACACATCGTTACTGGAGTCAATGGATTCGGCAGAGAAAGTTCTGGTGGGACGTGTAAGAGGAAGTCACTACAGTGTGGAGAGGCTACAAAATTGGGCGATGGAGGTTTGGGGTCATCATCTGACAGAACCCCCCAGGGTACAAACCTTTCTCAAGGGATGTTTTGCCCTCAGATTCAAATGTCTGGCCCATACAAACTGGGTACTCTCCACTATTTGGCACATTTACCAGGCCCCAGTTCTCCTCAGGAGATGGACGCCAATGTTTGATCTTGAAAAGGATAGAGTGGAGGCTGGGCCTATATGGGTTTGTCTTCCGGGCCTTCCCTGTCATTTCTGGACAGAGGAGATTTTCAGGAGGATCGGGATGCTATGGGATATTATTTATCCTTTGATGCCTCTTTCCAAACCACTGGGAGAATGGCCTATGCCAGGATATTAGTTCATCTTGACCTCTCGGATGGACTATTAGGTGTTGTCGCAAAATGGGGCATCTATTCAAATATTTCCCTCTGAATAGGTGGAATACCAAGAAGGCTACTAAACAGGCTCCTTTGGAATCTCATGTGCAAGAGGCACAGTCACTCGGATGATCGGTAAGGGGGGATCAGCCTAGGGCTTCTGAAGATCTGCCTAGGAACACCGCTCCACACTCAAAAGGAATGGCTGCACATCTAGATTTGGGCATAAGTCCATAGCTCCATCACAAAACATCCCGAGAAAGCGTGGTAGGCCGCCGCACCGTCCACAACCACTGATTCCTGCACTAGCCATGGAAGCCTCAGGTGACTCCAATACTTCGGGTATGACCTCCATTCACTCGATCCCCTCTCAATGCTTTTCTGATGTTAATGAAATTATAATACCGGGGTTGTCTTTGGGACTGGGAACTGTAAATTTTGATGTGGAAACAACCCAGATCACATGTGATTTGGCTCCCCCTCACACAATTTTTCCCTCCACACCCCCATCTATTTTTTGTACCCCCCGTGGTGCCCTCTGCCTCCTTGACTGCTCTTTCTATTTCAAGATACAACACCCATTCTAGAACAAAGAAACAGGAGCTGGATCAAGTCAGACTGGACTTCATTCATTCCCCTCCCCCTCCTAAGACTCTCCATGGTCGTCCCTCTCAAATTAAGCATGCACAATCTCAAGCGGATGATGATATTTCTTTGGGCAAACAATCCACTATTCCTAGGGTCCTTAGAGCCAGAGAAGCCCCATCTGAACCTCCTCCATGAAGATCTTATCCTACAATTGTAGAGGGCTAGCTAGGCTTGATAAAAAACTAGCTCTTCATCGGTTATTCACTTCTGACTTGCTAGATATAATATTCTTACAAGAAACCCTAAGCCCTGTTGTTGATATCACTCGCACTCTTGAGCGTACTCTCCCAGGATGGACTTTTCCAGTACTGGATGCACATGGCCGATTTAGAGGGCTTACTTTGGGAATCAATACCCAATCTATCAAGATCATTAATTGTTGGGCTAGGGCTGGATTTATTGGGGCGAATGTTCATTCGGCAGACCACGGAATGCCTTTCAGAATCATCAACATTTATGGGCCTTGTCATAATCGACTAGAGTTCTGGGAACACCTTCTGGGATCGGATTTATTATCTGTCAATAATCTAATTCTCAGAGGGGACTTAAATTTCTCCATTAGACATTCAGAGTCCTGGGGTCATCATGCCCAAAGAGACACCCTCTTGGACTACTTCTCGGTTACTCTGGATGTTCTCCACTTTATAGATATCCCTTAGCAAAGATTCAAGCCAATTTGGGCAAACAATCCACTATTCCTAGGGTCCTTAGAGCCAGAGAAGCCCCATCTGAACCCCCTTCATGAAGATCTTATCCTACAATTGTAGAGGGCTAGCTAGGCCTGATAAAAAACTAGTTGTTCATCGGTTATTCACTTTTGACTTGCTAGATATAATATTCTTACAGGAAACCCTAAGCCCTGTTGTTGCTATCACTCGGACTCTTGAGCGTACTCTCCCAGGATGGACTTTTCCAGGACTGGATGCACATGGCCAATCTGGAGGGCTTGCTTTGGGCATCAATACCCAATCTATCAAGATCATTAATTGCTGGGGCAGGGCTGGATTTATTGGGGCGAATGTTCATTCAGCGAACCACGAAATTCCTTTCAGAATCATCAACATTTATGGGCCTTGTCATAATCGACTAGAGTTCTGGGAACACCTTCTGGGATCGGATTTATTATCTGTCGATAATACGATTCTCAGAGGGGACTTAAATTTCTCCATTGGACATTCAGAGTCCTGGGGTCATCATGCCCAAAGAGACACCCTCTTGAACTACTTCTCGATTACTCTAGATGTTCTCCACTTGATAGATTTCCCTTAGCAAAGATTCAAGCCACTTTGGGCAAACAATCCACTATTCCTAGGGTCCTTAGAGCCAGAGAAGTCCCACTTGAACCCCTTCCATGAAGATCTTATCCTACAATTGTAGAGGGCTAGCTAGGCCTGATAAAAAACTAGCTCTTCATCGGTTATTCACTTATGACTTGCTAGATATAATATTCTTACAGGAAACACTAAGCCCTGTTGTTGATATCACTCGCACTCTTGAGCGTACTCTCCCAGGATGGACTTTTTCAGGACTGGATACACATGGCCGATCTGGAGGGCTTTCTTTGGGCATCAATACCCAATCTATCAAGATCATTAATTGTTGGGGCAGGGCTGGATTTATTAGGGTGAATGTTCATTTGGCAGACCTCGGAATGCCTTTCAGAATCATCAACATTTATGGGCCTTGTCATAATCGACTAGAGTTCTTGGAACACCTTCTGGGATCGGATTTATTATCTGTCGATAATCTGATTCTCAGAGGGGGCTTAAATTTCTCCATTGGACATTCAGAGTCCTGGGGTCATCATGCCCAAAGAGCACCCCATTGGACTACTTCTCGATTACTCTGGATGTTCTCCACTTGATAGATATCCCTTAGGAAAGATTCAAGCCACTTGGAGGAACAATCGAGTTGGTGAAAATGGATTGGCTAGGAGACTAGACCAGTTTTTAGTCAAAGAACAAGTTATGGATCTAGGTCTCAACATAAGGCAATGGGTTGGCTCAGGTGGACTCTCAGACCATCTACCTATATATATGGAAATGGATGGTGGTAGAGAAAAACCAAAGGGACCTTTTAAATTCTGCTCTACCCGGCTCAAGGAGACCTCATTTATCAGCTTAGTGATCGAATTCTGGAAAGAAAACCCTCCAGGGGCAAGGGAAAATGTAACAAAGGGATTTATTAATAACCTCACAGAGCTGAAGAAGATGACCAAAAACTGGGCATACCAAAAAAGATTACAGGATGATCAAACTCTGAGACAGGTTGAGCTTGAGTTGGCAGATTTCGAAAATGATCAGGATGGGCTATATAATTTTGATGAACATAAGGAAAAAATCACATCCCTCTACATGGCCCGGGGAAAAATTCTTAGGTACAGGGAAGATGTCTAGAGGCTGAGGAGCAGGGCTATTTGGATGCAGGAGGGGGGTGCAAATACCAAATTTTATCAAAGGTTTGCTAATGGTAGGAAATCGATTAACACCATTTGGCAGCTTTAGGATAATCAGGGACACACAGCCAGCACTTTCCCTCAGCTCGCTTCTTTAGCCAATTCTCATTTTAAGAATGCTTATAGTAACCACGTGCAAGAAAATTTGGCTGAAATGATCAGAGTTGCCCAACTTTCCCCAGATTTGTGGAGCAAGATGAAGGTGAAGAGCTGATGAATGAAGTATCTTTAGAAGAGCTAGAAGCCACTTTAAAATGGTTTAACAAGGACAAAAGCCCAGGACTTGATGGTTGGACCATTGAGTTCTATCTGGAATTATTTGATCTTATAGGAGCTGATCTCCTTCGGGTAGTTGAGGAATCCAGGGCTACTGGACGCTTGGAAGCTGCCATAACCTCCACTTTTATTGCACTCATACCAAAATCAGATAATCCATCTTCCTTTGATGACTACTACCCAATTTCACTCTGTAACTGTTTTTATAAGACTATAGAAAAAAGTATTGCATATAGGTTGAAACCAATCTTATCGAAGCACATCTCGCCAGAACAATTCGTCTTCCTTTAGGACAGGCAAATCCATGAGGCGATAGGCATGGCACAGGAAGTGTTACACTCGCCTCACATCAATAAAATCAAAGGTATGATTTCGAAGGTAGATTTATCAAAAGCTTTTGACAGAGTGAATTAGTTATACTTAAGAATGCTTTTAACCCATCTTGGGTTCCCCTTCATTTTTATAAAATGGATTATGGGATGCATAACTAATATCCCATTTAGTGTTCTGATTAACGAAAGAGCATCTCCTTTCTTCTTCTTGGCAAGAGGGATGAGACAAGGCTGTCCACTCTCACCGCTTCTGTTTCTTCTGATCATGGAGGGGCTCAGTAGGATTATTAAAGATGACTACAAGAGAGGTAGATTAAAGGGTATTATGATTAGAGAGGATTGCACGCTCATGCACCTACTATTTGTGGATGATGTTCTGATTTTTCTCAATGGGAGCATTGGAGACTTAACAATCATTAGAGCTTCCTTTTCCTTATTTTAGAAAGCCATAGGAATGACAATCAATGAAGGAAAATCTACTCTAACTGCTACAGCCTGTTCCCAGCATGAAATACATTTTTCTCTTCATTGGTTCCACTTTGCACAGATTGGACTGGATGAAGGTGTGAAATATCTGGGGTATAAGTTAAAACCCAATGGATATAAGATAGCTAATTGGACTTAGCTCATCGCCAAATTGGAGAAAATACTAAGCTTATGGTACCTCAGATATTTATCTTGGGCTGGCTGGCTCACTCTCATCAAGAGTGTTTTGGAAGCGACCCCTATTTATTGGATGTCCCTGGCATGGATTCCAAGGGGCATTTGGTCAAGGATACAAGCACTGTGCTGCAGATTTTTATAGAGGGGTAGTCAGCGTGGTAGAATCTTTGCTTGGGTGAATTGGGATGCATTCACACTTCCTAAAAAATGGGGAGGTTGGGGAATTAAAAAACTTGATGATTTTTCCACAACACTAGCAGCGAAGCTTGTTTGGCAGCTAGTCACTTCTAATAGTCTGTGGATGAGAGTGGATTCCTCAAAATATATTGCCCCATTACAGATATTGGACTGGATCAGGAGAGCGATTAGAATCAAATCTGGAATTCCTATCATTTGGAAGGCAGTCCTGAAGGCTCTGGACCCCATTCATTTAAGTCTCACTTGGAGGATTCATTCGGGACTCAGGGTTCGTATTGGAATCGATTCGTGGATTGGATGCGGGAACATGCATACACTGCCAATTGATCTTCTCATGCATCTCTGCGAGCATAACGTTACACAAATTGCACAAATTGTAGATGAGGCAAACTCTACTTTCCTCTCTCAGGCCTAGAAAACAGGCCATCAGCTAAACATCCCTCCTATATGGCAGCAGATCTGGAAGGAATTTTTACAGGCTCTCTCAGAGGTGCACATTCACATAATCGAAGGTGAAGATGAGCTCATCTGTTATATACCTATGGGGAATAATATGGGGTACCAAGGGAGTTACCCAAGGTAATATTGTAATAATGGGATGGGCCATAGTAATAAATAAGGTGGTTAACCCATATCATGTAAGGGACCACAAGTAGTTAGTAATAATGTAATGGGCCGATGGTATTAGTGGATGGTATGAGGGAACCATGGTAATGATCCATGGTATTGCATGTATGAGGCCTATATAGAGGCTAGAGACTCCACATGGAGAGAGGTCAAGGAATAAGTGAAGGAATTGTGTCAAATAATATTGTATGAACAGGCATATGGCTTGTGGAGTGCTCTTCTTCCTTAAGGAGTGAAAGTATGGTGTTGCCCTACCTTAAGGGTTGATCAATAAAGAATCATTTCATATTATTTCTGGGTTTATTTGCATTGTCTTATATTTTCATATCATATCTATAATATTTCCGGGTTAGATCTATAACAACCTTTGATCGAGATTTCCTTGTTGATGATGATCAATGATGACTTCTTTATGCTTCTTGGATGATGTTCTATAATGGTAAGGTACTTGCTTCAACGAGAGGAAATTTCCTTAGAACTTCTGAAGATGATGATGATGTCCTTGATCTCACTTCTGTAGTAAGAAACTTGAAGTATATGTCCTCCACCTTGAGTAGGGTCTTTTTGATATCCTGAGATGAATTGAGGATTATAACACTTGTTGCTGGTGTATAATTCTTCTTTGATCTAGGGTTTTGATATTTCTTTGTAGATCTTGACTTTAGGATCATATTCTTAGATTTTATTTGATAAAGTTTCTTTGTTGTCTTTCTTGAGATTTGATCCTTGAGTTTCCATTGATAAGATGAAATTCCTTGACTTTGTCACCTTAGGCTCTAATACCATGTTGAGAAATATAGGGCATAGCAATTAGGTGATTTATCTTCTAATGATAACTACTTGTGAATTATTTTTACTTCATTATATTATGATCTTATCTTTAGTCAGATTATTATATTGTTCTTCTTCATAAAACATCTACATAGGCATAAAAAATAAAGATACAAGAGACACAGAATATGGTCATTCAACTAGGGACAATACCTCTACCACTTGAGAGGAAAACCCAAAAAAAATCTTATTCTTATAGAGACTTGAATTGACGAATACCAAGACCAAGACCCTTGACCTATTCTCCTCTCCAAGAGGAAGTCACAAAGTTTCCTTTACAAGTCCATTTTTCCTTGAGCCAACAATAGTAAAACTTCTTGATCCTTCCTCCTTTTCGACTTCCTTTCAGAGCTTCGGTTCCTAGGAACAGGACTACAACTTTCGGCCCTAATTCATAAACCCTAGTTGCAATGTTTGAGAGAGAAATTGTCTCTCAAACTTCTTCACTTTGAGATGGAAACTATTCCTCTTTAACTTGGCTTGATTCTTCACTTACTTTATCCTTGGATTGAGCTTAAACAATGACTTCAACACCTCAGCTCCTTCTGTAGTAGACAACATCTATACTTCTCATGTGTGAAGGGAATTTAACCCAAAAACAGATCTAAAATCACCTTGATGATGGTTCTTCTTTCCTTGATTTGTTATAGGATTCCTTCCTTAAGATCTTCGCACTTATTTATTGTATTGTATCCTTGACCAAAATATTTGTACTCAAATGGAGGCCAAGCTACCTATTTTTAGTGGTTTTCCATGAAATAAGATGACTTCTCCTTGCCCATAGACCAGCATGCCATTTGGTGTAGGTTTAACATTCAATCTTGAGGCTGACTTCTTGTAGGAGCTTGATCTTCCTCTTGGAAGGCCTTTTTACTCTTTCATTGTATCATATACAAATGTAACGTGCCCAAGAAGGGTCATTCATAGAAGAAATTAACTCAATTTGACTTTATGACCAATCCTAAGGGCTCACAATGGGATCCATAACTAAAAATAAAATTCCTTGCTCATGAAACCCATGAGACAAGCATTACAAAAATAATTTTATGACATAAAATCATAATTACACGTGTCATTATGAAGACCAAACCTAGTTACAGTTTTCAACACAACCTAGAGATGATGAATATTACGGCCTTGTGTCTATTAAGGAAGAGGTTCTAGAACCACAAAATCTTGTCTTTCCATCTTGAGTAGGTGTTGCTACCTTGTCTTCTCCTCCTTTCTTCTTCTGGTTGTATTCTATGTTATTAGATATGCCTTTATTTTATTGTTAGCCTCTTTGTCACATTCTCAACACCTAGTTATGGGCACCAAAAAACTCTTTTGGGAAATTTTTGTTATGCTTTTTTATCACACCCTCTATGAAATCATGACAAAATGTCAAGATAAGGGCCTATGCCTTGAAAGCCACTGTGATGTAATTATTGTATATCTTATGTAATACATAGTTCTTTTACTTCATATAT
>APFE030894232.1:16049-37397 GCA_000404065.3 Pinus taeda | reverse complement strand
GGCCGGGGGGCATGGGTACATTATCGTCGCCGTTGATTATTTTACGAAATGGGCCGAGGCGATGCCTACACTCAATGAGGACGGTCACACAACGGCGCAATTTTTGTTTAATCATGTTATTTCGCGGTTCGGCGTCCCTCAACCCATTGTCACTGATCACGGAAAGCATTTCCGGAATCATATGATGACAGAACTGACAACCCAACTGGGCTTAAAGCACAATAGTTCTACCTCGTACTATCCTCAATCCAATGGCCAAGTTGAAGCGATCAACAAGGTCTTGGTTACTATGCTTCAGCGCAACATTGGCATACACAAGTCCAATTGGCATTTGATGTTGTTCCCTGATTTGTGGGCTTACCGAACTTCCGTGAAGGATGCCACTGGTTTTACTCCATTTCAACTAGTCTACGGACTAGAGGCTACCCTTCCGATCGAATGTGATATCCCTTCATTAAAATTAGCCGTCGAGCTACTTCCTAACACCACCCCATTAGAAGAACGCCTCCTGTATTTGGAACGTCTAGATGAAACTCGTCGCCTGGCTAATTTGGCCATTGAAACACAAAAGAGGCGGGTCAAATCTCACTTTGACCAGAATGTTCGTCCGCGTTCCTTTAATGAAGGAGACTTAGTTCTCCTATATGATCAGGCAAACGAAAAGCTAGGACCAGGAAAACTCGAATCCATGTGGTTAGGCCCTTATATTGTCAAGAAAGTTTTAGACAAAGGAGCCTACGAGTTAATAGATTATGAAGGAAATTCTCTCGCGTAGCCTCGTAATGGGCTGTATTTGAAAAAGTACTATGCGTAATGCTAGTACGCTTCTTGTTGTATATACATGTACTTTAGCAAGTGTATTGTCTAAGTATGTTAAAATTTGTAAAGACTCGATTGTCGCTTGTTGCTTATTGTGTTCTTCGCTTCTTGTCCAGATGTCTAATATGCCTTATATTGGTTTCACTGATGGTGCCTGTCGCAGTACTCGTAACTTATCCTCTACGGCATGGGTGATCTATGATCATCATGGTGAACTGGTAGATCTTCAAGGTGTCTGTTTGGGTCATACCACGAATAATGTTGCCGAATATTGTGCCGTAATTGAACTACTTACTGAAGCAATTAATCTTGGCATTCGGGCATTAGTGGTAAACCTGGATTCTCAGCTTGTCGTCCACCAGCTCAATAGGCGTTATTCTGTCAAAAACCATCATATTCTAAGGTTGTATTTACGTGTAAAATTGTTAGAAAGGAATTTTGAGTTTATTACATATCAACACATTCCACGACAATTGAACGTAGTATCCGATGCATTGGCTAATCGTGTATTAGATAGACATTTGAGAAATTTGTAAATAACACAAAACACAAGAAAATGTTACTTATGGTCCGCTTTCAGCTCTTTTCCTAACCTTTTAAAGCGGAAAAGATCGTCGAGTTGTCCCTCTTGGCTCGTTAAACAATTACTAAGGGGCGGTCGTTTTAAGTTCTTTTATCGACTATTAAAACACTAAAATATTACCGGGTTTTTGTCGTTTCAAACTCGTTAATGGTTGCGAAACGATGTGATTTTGATCCCTTTTTTTACTTTTTCAGATCAGAGTCACTACTCATGAAAAGTACTCCTCGGTCGTAATGATCGGGCGGTTCTTTCGGGTATCATTTTACACTTTTTCGGACCCGAGAGACACAACTTTACGAAAAAGGACCTCTGGAGTTTTATTTTCCGTGTCTTTTTCAAACTCTCTAAACATGAAAAAGACTCCGAGTTTTACCTATGTCGGACTGGTTAAACCCTGACGACATTGGGCTCGTCATTATGATGAGACTTGAGCTTCTCCTCCCTAGGGCTCGTTAAACTTTTACTAGGTTGGATTCGACCGAAGGTCGAACTTACACCACAAGCATATGCTATCCCCATCAAGCTTGTTAAAAATAATCGGGGTACTCGCCAAAAATGGCGGGGGAAAACGAAAATTTTGGAACTGTAATTATAGTCGTGTCGGCAGTATGTCGCTCTTGAACATGGCACTTTTCTGCTTTCGTGTCAGGGTGGGGATATCTCATTTCGTTTTCACTTGCCTCCATGGGTTCGGGTGATCCTATTTGACCTCTCATTTGCTCATAGCCACGTCATCATGACCTCTGATCCATTGAAGTCAAATACTGCCAACTCCACTGTCGTGCCGCCGATATGTTCAAAGAGAAGTTGACCTCTGAAAGAAACCGCCTCCACTTGATAGTTCATAAATATTACTTCACAACATTGTCTCTTCCCGTCTCGTGTCGATGATGTGGGAAACATTATGGCCCACCTTCGACGAAGATCACTTCCTGTTGACTTCAGCTCATTATCCAGGAAGGCGACCTAGAGACTCCCTTCTGGTACCTTGGAGCCTGCATGCCTCAATGGCAGGTTCTTCGTATTCGACGCGAGGTTTTCGTCATTGGCCTCCGATCGGATGACTCTGCGGGTGTTCAACATCGACTCATTCATTCACACACCATAGATGGTACCTATAGTACCTTGAGGACCATTGTCATTACTGGTGGTATCTCTCGCGCTTGTTAACAGCTTTCATTATTAGTTGGTAATCAGGCGATGTTCATGCATGTTCGACTTCAGCTTACATTTTCGCATGCTTGAACTTGTACTTGTGTTCGGGCCGAGGTGGAGCGCAAGACCCTGGATTGTGTCTGTTGTAATCCAGGTGTGATTTTGATACATGACTCTTGTCACTGGATGGCTGCGACCATACTTGAGTCTATTCATCGATCCTAACTAGATGGCTGCGTCCATACTACGGATCTTGATTGTTATGTACTCTGTCAATGGATGGCTGCGTCCATACCACATATATCATGTATTTGAACTATCATACTGTATCTCTCCATGCAGATTCTCGGCGGCAGTTGGATATGACTTTAACAGCACTTCACCTCTCTCTCCTCTCGAGCTCATGCTTTAGGGGGCATCTGTTATGGCAGTTAATTGTCACCTTGTCCACCGTCCTTGTACCCCGCTGTCACACCACTAGAGGACAAATTTACGAACCTGTACCAGTGACATAACTTGAAAAACACTTGCATTGGAGTCTCCTAAGTATGACTTCAATATCCCTGAAGACACCTTTTGAAGATCAACCCTAAAAAATGCCCTTTTTCATTAGCGCGGGTCCACAGTATCTAACCCACGCCAATAGCTCAGTTCTCCAAAGAGGGCCCCCATAGACGCGCTGTCACAGAAAAACCCGCGCCAACAAAATTAGTCATGATTTTTTGCCAACGCGCACTGAAGTGTTTTTTCCTCCATTACTCATGCAGTTCTCTGGGGAAAAATCCCATGGATATGATCGAGTGTCATCTTTTTCATCCATGACAACTCAGTCCAAAGGCTATTCTGGGACAATACCAAATCTTGAGTAGGTGTCCGGATACTATGAATACTTCCACCTCTTCCATCTATAAAAACTGTCATCCTGCATTGAACCGGCTAGTGTCAGAGTGTTGAAGTTTTGAGTTTTGTACAAGAGCTAAGCTGAGCTGAGATTATGTTAGATTGATAGTAAGAGTTGAGAGAGAAGTTATGCTGCTGGAGTCTTGAGAGAGGAAGTGAATTTGCAAGGCATGCCTAACTGCTGACCCAGTTGGAGGAGATTTGCAGCGTCAAGCCTTCATTGGTTGTAATTCTTCTCTTCTTTTATTGAATAATGAACGACTGTTATTATGGTCCCACTCATGTATTCTTCTGGTAATATTTGAGTTATATCCTGCTTGACTGATATATAATTGTATGATATTGGATTTTACGCTTGTTTTGGATTGTTCTTTGTTTGTGCAGGTGTCCATGCATGGAACGCAAGGATAGTGACCAGCCAAAGCTAGAGGACAGGAGCGACGTTCTTCCACAACAAATAGCGTTGGATTCCAGGTAGGTCTTTCTGACCAACCTTTAAATTATGCAATTAGGAACTTGCATGCAGCATGTATGATTGTTGCTAGACCCCTGTTGGGCTAGTGGGATCGCCTCTGTCTGTAGAGGGGATTTACCGACCTCAACACCCCCCGACGTAGAAGAATTTGATGTAACAAGAAGAACCTGAGTGGTATGAAGTTCACTCTCTAAAGGGAGAGTGGGATCGACTGAATGTGAAATTGAATCAACCACTTGATCAACTAATGGATCATCAACCTGAGTGATATGAGTTTCACTCTCCAATGGAAGAGTGGGATTGACCGAATTTGAAACTAGATCAATCACTCTGTCAGTTGACGGTAGGTTGGGAGAAAGTTTACGGTAACCAGATGGAAATTCTTGTTGTGGAATAGTAAGGTTTTCCAACAATTTTGAGGCTTCATCCATGTGAGGGCAAATGTGAGTTTGATGACTCCCTTTGCATAACTTACAAGGAAACCTAACTTTACCCTTTTTTCCCAGGAACCTGACTATCACTGGTTGATGGATCAATGGAAATTTGATGAGATTTTTCTGACCATACTTCCAAAACCTTTGGAATACCAGGAAAATTGATAAGGAAGTAGTCACCCTTACAAAGCTTGCAAGGGTATTTGGGTTTACGATGCATTTTGGAGGTTTCCTCAACACAACTAACATTTACAGCCATGGTTGGTTGGTTGACTTCTTTCTTATCTTGCTTCTTATTCTTCTTCTTCCCTTTCTTCTTCTTCTTCTTAGCCACCTGGTTACTAGCATCAAGGCTTTTACCAAGTGAAGAGGAAGAAAAGGAGGAAGAAATATTTGGCGAAGAAGGTAAAGGGTCAGCAGAAGGTTGGTGATGTTGAGACGGTGAAATCTGTTGAGGTGAAGCATTCGGTTGAGGTGGAACAATTGGAGTATTTGGGGCCAAAAAAGTTGAAAATAACCATATCGGTAAACATATTGTAAATCCAGGTAATGACAAAGTAGCCATATAAGGAGGACCAACATTTTCAAAGCAAGGAAAAGTACTAGGATTCTCGTTAAGAGGCGTTCCTTGGTTGGTAAATTCTAGAACACTTGCCATTATATTCAACTTCAGTGAATTTTATTAACAATTTAAAACTAAAATTAACAATTCACAATTCACACCTAACAATTAAAATTCACAATTCACACCTAACAATTAAAATTCACAATTCACACCTATGGTCTCTAAAAGTAAAAACAAACAAATTAACACGCGCTATCAAATCTAGGAGTCAAACCACACACAAACAATATTTTTCCGTATCGAAAACACTAGTTGGTGATGAAATCCAACTTTGCAGAGTTCAATACAGAAATGGCAGTTGGAATAGTTACCCGGACAACCTACTTAATGAAATAGACTGGCACAAGTTTCTCCACAAAACCATCTCGAGTGAAGATAACCCCCAGAGAATCCAAGTGAGTCTAGTCGACGTCTGCTCCAGGTACAGTGGGATCTTCCCTCCACCATCACCTTAGGAAATAATCCTATAGATTATGGCCACTAAGGTTACCAACGGAAACAAATATACCTGGGGGAACAGTCTACGATTCGATACACAAACAAGGGTAGAGTAACAAAGCTCAATCCCCTTGAAGGCTCCTTGACATAATCCAAGGTTTAAGAACAAGTAACCCCAAGCTCCTCGATAATGATCAATTTGAGGTTTACCATTTTGAATACGTGTATATCTGCTATCATTCCCAATGAGGAAGGATTGATTACTTCACTGGTTCAGATATGATCTCGTGCTTCTCCTTTAAGAGAAGCTTTCCCAGAGCATAGATGTAACAATTGGAATTTATTTCCTACCGCAAGATCGACTACTTGTTTGTTTTACTGTCTTGGAGAGTTAACTAAAACCTATTCCAAGACACTATCCTAAGCTAGATTGGTGGAAAGAGCCCTAAAAATGCAAAAATTACTAGATGAATTTTAATTAAGCGTTATGTTATTTAGGCTGTTATTACTCAGAAGGGTAAATGGATATGAAACCAATGGTGTTATGACCCGACCCAAAATTGAATGCCATCGAATATGATAATGTAATCTTTTCAATTCGATGAATCCTAACTAAAGTAAGGAGAGAGTTTCGATTCACTTCCAACAATGCAAAGAATTGATCACTAAGAGAAAATATAGAAAATTCTCTAATGCACTAATTTCATCAAGAAAAACTAATCAAATCAATTCCAAAACAATTTTTATTTTTATTTTTGTGTGTTAAAAACAAGCATAAAAATATGGAAATTCAAATCAAAGAAAACTAATCTAAATCTACGATTGATCTTTTAGAATGTAAACTATGCAATTGTAATCTATGCACAATTCACTTGAAAAGTATGCAAATGTAATCTATGCACATTTTTTCATTCATATTCTGAAAATGAGAATTCTAATTATGCAAATATGATCTATGCAAGAGAATTCTCAAACACAAGATGATTCTAATGTAATCTAAGAACCAATCAAGTGCAAGTCAAGAAAATTGGGTGAGAGTTCTAAATATCAAAAAATAAAAACACTCAAAGGCGATTAACCTCCAAGTAATGACCAAAGGAAATCAAATTAAGAATTTCTCAAAAAAGAGACTCAAAACACCCAATTAACTGAATGAAGATTGATGAGATGAAGAATTTGCTGAAACAAACTCATAAACAAGGCTTTTTGATAGGACACGTGCAGATCTAGGCATAAACTAACAGCTATAAACAAAAACAAAACCTAACTGGGTGTAAGGATCTTAGACTTTTCAAACTTTTGACAGGGTTCGTAGGCTCCCAATAGAACCAGCTGTGGTACCGCTCTGTGTTATACTGTAACAATGCAGACAGGTCCGCACTGTACCTAACGCAGAAGGTGTGGTCCTCTTCCAAAAATCCGAAAAATAAAAATCAAACCAGGATCTAACAAGTACCCAATCCCACACACATCAAGCCAAAAACAAAAACCAAAACTCAAGTTTCTCAAGTCAAAGCAAAGACAAATTAAAAACCAAAACCAGTCTCCAGCGGAGTCACCAATTTGTTGGCCGGATAAATCATTCTTGCGGACAAGACCAATCTCCGTAGTATCAAATGATATCTAGCAACAAAGAGCACAAGCAAATCTACTTTTCTCTAAACATGTTTCAATTCATAAATGAATACTAAGAGGTGTATCAGACCCTACCTCGGTCCAACGCTTGTTGGTAGCAGTTTTATCCCAACAGCTTCAAGCAGTTCCTTTTTAATAACCTACATACACAAACAAACACACATCAAAGCATACTTATGTATAATAAAACATGTTCATTATGAAGATCAATGAGCTCATAAAATAAACCATTAGAGATAGTTCATTGAGAAAACAAACTTGATTGTATTAACTTTATGAATAAAAGAACCTTACAACCTTTGCCTTGATGTTGCGCAAGTTCTTTCCAGGGTCCAGCAAGAGTCTCCTCTACTTTGACAAGCCTCACTCACTTCCCAAATGACATGAAAGGTATGTGATCTCTTCTCTCACAAGCTCAAAAAGGAAGTCTAGTTTTCAGCAGCATTTACCCTCAAGAATCTTCAGCTTTCAACCTCTTCTACAACCACCCCAATGCATGAATTTATAGTGCAAATGGAGGAAGTTGCAGGTCCACCATTGAAGGGATAAGTTCCTCCTTCAATGGGATAAGCACCTCATATCATGGAGTTAGCTCCCTTAGTTATGGAATGGATGAACCAAGGTGGAGTGGACTTGCCAGCCTAATATTCCTTCTAGAAGTGTCTAGAAGTGACCCATTACTCAATAAACAGAGCGGTCAAGTTCGCAGGAAACATGACCATTGGGTGTGGCCCCACAGGCAATGCTAGGAGAAAGTGCGAAACCAGGATTTGAGATATTTTTAAGGTCTTTCTCGCATTTTCAAGGCTTGACATGAAGAGCTGAGGCTTAAGACTTGCAAAAGAGGTATGTATGAGCGTTGATGGACTCACACAAACTGTAGAATGTCATGGTGACAATTTTTTGTGTAACAAGATGCCCCCCAAAAGCATGAAGGCTAAGAGAGTGGGAGGGGTGAAATGCTTTACGAAACCATAACTGAACCAGAACACCATCGTGGAGAACCTGCAGATGCAAGTACAACTGATATCTCTGAAAGAAATACATGTAGTCGAGGTATGGGCGCAACCATCCAAAAGACATATAGAGCTGGTTTGTGGTATGGACACAGCCATCTAGTCAAAAAGACCATATGAAAACATAGGTATGGTCACAACCATCCAGAAAGACTCAGGTATGGTCACAGCCATCCAATCAAAAGAGTCATGTATAAATAATTCACGCACTTTGGACTTGTGTGATCTGAGCCTAGGGTCTTGAATCTCGACCTGTCCATCGTACAATGTCTAATATGCGAATAAACATGTTGAAGTTGGGCCTACTAGAAAATCACTTGATAACTAGCCAATGATGTGAACTGTTAACAAACACGAGAGAGACCACCAATAATGTCAATGGTTACCAAGGTACTACTTGTACAATCCACAAAGTGTGAAGAGTGATCTAGAGTCGAACACTCATGGAATCACCCGAGTGAAGACCAATGATGCAAGTCTGTCATCGAATGTAAAGAACCTGCCATTGAGGCATGCAAGCTCCAAGGTACCCGAAAGGAGTCTCTAGATAAACTTCTTGGATAATGAGTCGATGTCAATAGGAAGCGATCCGTCGTAGGAGGGCCATAATTTTTCCCACATCAACAGTGCGAGACAAAGGAACAAGATGTAGATGGATGAAATAGAGAATCAGAAGAGGATGTAAGGGTGCAAACTACAGAATGATTAAGCTCTTGAACATATCGGTGACACAACTTCAGAATGTGGCAACATTTTGGTACCAAGGGATAAAAGGACATGCAGAGACAGCAGGGATCGAATGGAATGAGGAAAAATGAAAAACCCAAACCCTGGAAGACCAATGACGATGTAAGGATATCCCAAACCTGGCGAGAAGCAACAACGGTGTCAATGTTCAAGAGCGACAAGCTACCATAGGTAATCAACAAAATATTTCCAACTTTCCCCCCCAACATTGCTGGCGGGTACCCCAATTATTTTTGAAACACAATCTTTAAGGGGATAACATATGCTTGCAATATAAGGTTGTCCTTCGAACAAATCCAACCTAGTGAAATGTTAACGAGCCCTAGGGAGGAGGAGCTTCATGGAGACGAGTCCAATGTCGTTAGGATTTAACGAGTCTAACTTAGGTAAAACTCAGAGTCTTTTTCATATTTAGAGAGTTTGAAAAAGACATGGAAAAGAAAACTCCAAAGGGGCCCTTTTCATAAGTTTGTGTCTCTCAAGCCCGAAAAGGTAGAAAATGATACTCGAGAGAACAACTTGACCATTTCAGTCAAGTAGTACTTTTCATAAATAGTGCCTCCAGCCCAAAAAAGTAAAAAACTTATTGGGGACATGGCATTTTGTAACCATTAACAAGCTTGAAATGATAAGGACTTGGCAATATTTTCACGTTTCAAGAGTCAGAAAAGAACTTAACGTTGACTCGAAAAATGTTTTTTCAGCACTGCTTGAGTAAATAATCCATGAATTGATCATCACCAGTGCTCAGAACAACTATCACTACAAGAAAACGCAAGCGTAAGATAGACTTCACAAAAACACGCATATAGGTTAAAAAAAACCTAATTTCAAACCTTAAGAAAAAACCTAAATTTTTTGAAAATAAGATTATAAAAGACACATTATGGTGAAAAAACATTTTACTTGTGTTTTTTGATTTTGGTAAAAAAAAAACTTCAAACATTGCATACCTAAGCGATCAATTCTAGGAAACTCAATGGTCCATTCCCTCTCATGCTTTCTCCAGGTAAATACCCCATCCCTATCTTTGTTTTTCCACCAAAGTTATATGTAATTTCATGTTTTAGACTGGCATTTAAAGAGGTTTTTTGGACAAAAATCGCACCTTGGTCGTCGCAAGTTTCCCCTTCGAGGTTGCGACGACCGAGAAATTTGTATGGGGAAAAAATAGGATCGTCACAGGAAAGTGATGTACACATACGACGACTCGAGAATCTGTGAACTATGCAAATTAGCTCATCGCAACTGTTTTAAAAATAGTTGCGACAAGTGCCGAAATAAAAAAAACTTCATTTTTAGACAACTTTAAGATATGAAAATTGTTGAATGGAATTTAATAAAAGGATGTTGGTGCATGCAAGGGTAAATAATGGCTTTCTCTTGGCAGGAATGCACTCACGATGATGATGATGAGATGGGGGCAACCGATCCTCATTGCCAGAATATCCTATGGAACTGTGGGCTATTAAAATTCTTCTTAACACCACTATTGAGAGCTCAACTGGATCTCTTGGAGTACCTTATCCGAGCGTCGAATCCAATGGAGGGAAAATTTATCATTCGTGGGCAAGAAATCTAATTTGATGCCACAGACATTTATTTTTTGACCGGATTGTCACGTCGAGGAGAGATACCTCACATGGTGGGTACTCGAGTTACTAGAGACTCGCTAGACACTCTTATTGCACGAGTGTGCCTAGGAGCACGGAAATCATCTACTAGTGGGAAACTACAGATTACCTCAGTGAATGATTTGTCATTATGGGTTTTTCTATTCACTAACATTAGGGGAAATGGCTTGCAAGCCTAGCATGAGGCAACTAAAACTCAACTGCGGTTAGCTTTAGACTGTCTAAATCCCAGTATGTTTGACTGGGCAGAGGCTGTGTCTCTTAACATGAAGAGACAATTGACCAAATGCCATAGGGGTGAGACAAAATAGTTTGGTTATGGCTCGATCTTGGTACTGCTCATGCTAGAGCGAGTACCAATCCTTTAGCTACAGGACATGCAGGTGGGGTGGCTAGGATCCCAAGAGACTCGAATTACTTAGTGGGCTCTTGTGATGCCGCTAGGAGGCGGTGGCTAGCTAGTGTCATGGGGTCTTGAATTTATCGAGTGGATAAACTATTAGCAGGTCGTAGTTGAGGATTGGCCATATGCTGGGATGGACTTCAAAGGCAACCCAGACATGTTGCTTCCTCCTAGAGAACAATGGGATGAGAGAGGTAAAATACTCAGTTTAACTGACAAACTTTTTGTAATTTGTTTTTTCTATTTTTGGATTTTAAATATACATGTCCTAATTACTATGTTCAATTATTTGTAGATGTCAGACCTAAGAGACTTGTAGGTCTTGCTCCTACTGCTCGGAGGACTACCAGAGAGATTGGCCTACCACCTCCAGGTGGAGATGCTGAGGGGGAGATAGCCTGAAACCTAGAGGGCTTGATTGAGGGGATCCCAGATTACAGGGGATTCAAAGAGATCCCCAGATAGTACCAATGACACAATGTGGGTGTGTCAAATAGGATACATCGGCTGCTTAGACGAGTGGTTCGAGCAGTAGTCTGCTATAGAGAGCATCATCCATAGTAGACTTCTAGGTTTCGTTTTCTGCAAATTTTTAGAGACATGTGTCTCACGATGTAACTTGAACACACATATTTTTTTTGGACATATACATATATATTTTTTGAGCGCCATGGTGTGCAACACATGATATACACCTATCTATGTTTTTACTACATCTACTTATTGCCTCTAAATAATTGTTTATGATTTTTATAAATTACGTAAATGTCTATCTAATACATGGTTTGCTAATGCATCAGTTAACGTATTTAGCCTTCTAGGAATGTGTTGATATGTGATATAATTGAAATTTCTTTCCAGTAAGCGAACATGTAAATACAACCTTAAAATTTGAGGGTTTCTGATGGAATAATGCCCGTTAAGTTGAAGAACAACAAGTTGAGAGTCCAGATTCACAATCAATGCATGAATATTGAGGTCAACATCCTCAACCACTAATTCGACGACGATGCTATAATTAACGACATTGTTTGTGGTACACCCTAGACAAACACTTTAAAGGTCTACTAACTCACCATGAGGATCGTAGATCACCCATGCCACAGAGGAAAGATTTCGGGTACTGCGACAGGCACCATCAACAAAATCGATATAAGGTGCAACAAACATCTACATAAGAAGAAAAAATACACAATAAGCGGAAAACGCTTACACACCAAGCCAAACATGTACAAAATGAAAATCACACTTATGAACATAGCAGATGCATGAAATACTCATGCATAGTATTTTTTAAGATAAATCCCATTCTGAGGCTTATCTAAAGGGTTTCCTTCATAGTCAATTAGCTCATAGGCCCCTTTTTTCAAATTGTGTTTCACAATATAGGGCCCATGCCACAAAGGTTTGGATTTTCCTGCCCCCATTTTATCATTTGCTTAATCGTATAACAATATTAAATCTCCCTCAGTGAAAGAACGAGGGTTAACAGTCTGATCAAAGTGAGTTTTCACTCTTCTTCTATGCTTTAGTGACTAAAGAAGCAAGTCGACACATCTCATCTAGCTGCTCTAGATAAAGAAGGTGTTCTTCTACAGAAGTAGAATTTGGGAGCAATTCGACAACTAACTTGAGAGAAGGTATTTCACATTCAATCCGAAGGGTAGCTTCCAGATCATAAACCAGTTGAAATGGTGTGAATCTGGTTGCATCCTTTACTAAGGTATAGTAGGCCCATAAGGTGGAAAACAACATCAAGTGCCAGTTGGACTCGTGCATTCCAATGGTACATTGAAGCATTGTAACCAACACTTTGTTGATGGCTTTGACTTAGCCATTATCTTGAGGGTAATAAGGCATCAAACTATCATGACGTAAGCCTAACTGGGTTGTTAACTCATTCATCATATAACCATGGAAATGAGAACCATGATTAGTGACAATAGCCTAAGGGACTCCGAATAGAGTAATCACATGATTCAATAGGAATTGCATAACTATCTTACCATCGTTAGACAATGTAGGCATCGTGCTAGCCCATTTTGTAAAATAATCGACGACAATAATGATATACCCATGAACCTTGGCTGAGCGAGGGTTACAGATCATAAAATAAATGCCCCATTTAGAAAAAGGTCCCACTGTAAGGACAAGATACAAAAGGGAAGGTGGTGCAAACATCTTCTACTGGTAAATTTGACACGCATCATAGTAACAGACAACGAGAATGCAGTCCTTAAAAATCAAGGGTCAAAAGTAACTAGCACGAAGGAGTTTTTGGGCAGTAGCATAACCAGACATATGACCACCACATGCGATAGAGTGACAGTCATTCAAGACTCATTTAGCTTCCTCGAAAGTCAAACAATGACATAGAACTGAATCAATGCCGAGACAGTATAGAGTGTCTCCAACAATACGATAAGGCTGAGAATGGTGATGAATACGTTGTCGAGCATGCTTAGACAAATAAAGATGAAAGGAAGATATCTGGAGGTAGACAATAATGTCACTGTACCAGGGATCGAGGATACTGATCAAGAAAAGAGTGTCGTCTAGAATGCGATCCTCTATCTCAGAGGGAGCGGTAGTAGACAGTAACGAGAAAATAAACTCAGTGAAGATGAGTGACTTATTAGACTTGGCAGTAGTAAACTCCAAATAGAACTGTTGAAGGATAACAATCCATTTCGAGTACTTGCCCCCCAACAATTGGCGTGACAAAATGTAGGTCTTCAGGTTGCAATCTGAAATCACAGTCATTGTACGCAACAAAATATAATGACAAAAACATGCTCAGAGCCATCATCATCGGCTTGAACCAAAACCATATCAATAGTACTACTATCAGCTAGATAAAGTTAATAATCACGATGATAGTCAGGTGTATGCAACAAATGAGTAGAAACAAGAAGTGTCTTGAGTTGCTCAAAGGACCTTCAGGTAATGTCATCCTAAACAAAGGGAGTGTCATGTTTAAGGAGACACGTATAACCTTTAGCAATCTCGGCGTAGTTAGGAATAAAACGATGTAGGAAATTGGCTTTTCCCTACAAACTCTAAAAATGATTCAAAGAAGCAGGAGGTGGGAGATTTAGTATAGCTTCGACCTTGAGGGGATTGAGATGAATGCCCTCTTTAGAAACGACAAACCCAAGAAGTCTACCGGATTCGACGTAGAAGACACACTTATGCAGATTCAGATGAATACGGTAATGTCAAGAGTGAAGAAAAATCTCTCGGAGGTGGTTCATATGGTTAGAGCGTTTAGCTAAATGAGTGAAAAGATCATCCAGATACAGCTGAACAATGTGACAGATGTCATGAAAAGCATAGGACATTTCTCACTGGAAATTCGCACAAACATTTTTTAGGCCAAAAGGAAGCTTTTTGTAAGCAAAGGTACCCCATGGGCAGAGGAAGGTGATTTTTTGTTAATCGGCAGGTGAAATATTAATCTGGTTGTAACAAGAAAAGGCATCCATAAATGAGAATATCTCACTCCCAGCACAATCTTCGAGTCAATGAAGGCAGTAGGATAGTTATCTTTCAGACATGCACGATTAATGTCATGATAATCAACACAAACCCTAATGGTGCCCTATTTTTTGGTCATAGGGACAATGTTAGATGCCCAGTCTCTTAGTGGGATAGGATAAATAGACCCTGCCTTGAGAAGTTTTTCAACTTCTCCTTTGATGGTCGTGGCTTTTCTCAGGTGCACGGGGCATAAACGTTGTCAAACTAGCTTGGCACCAGGGTATGTAGATATCTCGTGTACCATAATACTTGGATGAATACCGATCATTTCTTCATATGACCATGCGAAAACGTCATGGAACTTGCAGAAAATATCAGTGTAAAGCTGGATCTCCTCTAGGGAACAAGTAACTCCAATGTGAATATTTTCAACAATCCCTGGTTTGACAGAGATGCCAATGGGCATGGTTTGTGTAATATTCCCCATATTGCCTTCAGAAAAAAATTCATGAATCAGGATATGTGTTTGAAGTGGCTAAGAGGGAATACAAGAAGCAGACTTCTCTAGATAGGTATTCATGGCCCCATGGCTTGGGAGAAAAAAGGAACGATGGTGATGATCAAACCAAGGAGGATCCTCAAAAGACATAGTTTCAAGAATTGCTTCATCAAAAGGAAATGTCTCTTGTAATGGATCCAAGGAAACAATGTCTCCAAGCCAAGGGGATTGCACATACACGTCAAGAGATCCGCTCAAAGGAGCAGAGTCGGAAGATGAAACCATAGCTGAAATGATTTAAACATAGTTGAGCTTACTAGGGCTCAATGACATAACTTCACCCCATGAATCAACCTGATCGACGGGGAGAATCACCCAAGGATCAGGATTGACAGAAATCATGTTAATAGAGGTGACATTGGGAGGTGGGAGTGAAAAAACACCCACAAGGGCATGATCTTTAAAAATTCCAGCACCCACACTCTCGTAGGGAATATTGGTATGCTCCACAAATGGAACATTGACATCTAAAGAAGAAGAAGCGAAAAAGGACAACTGATCTACCATGACAGTTTTTACTTGATGAGGAAAATAGAGTACACGGAATAAAGATGAAGCCACCACACACATGGCATAATTCCAACTTCAGCCTAACAAGAGGTTGTAAGTCAAATTCACATCAACGACTTCGACTTTGACCTCAATTGTCTTCCCTTCTAAGGTGATAGGCAAGCGTGGGAGGATACCAAATGGACGAGAATCTCTTCCATCAAAGCTTTCCAAGTTATTAGGAGATTGACTCAAAGATTGGGGACTGATGACCTTCGAACAAGAAGCAGACATGATGCAAGTGGAGGCACCCTCATCAATAACAGTACGATGAATATTCTTTGAGTTAATGATGACTTGAATGAGAAAAGAAATTTGATGTGGCAATCAAAGCACATGGTTCTCAAGATTGAATGTAATTAATTCTGAATCGACTGGGTCAATGCCACCAATGGAAGATAGCAGAGACTTCCATTGGGGGGGGGAAACTCTGGAGAACTTCCAAAGTGGACATAGCCGAAGGAGCTTGGGCTAAGTCCTCAACAATACTATAGTGTTGTGCGGCATGAGCATTGGGGTTATAAGAAGATTTCTGGAGGACTCCCTTAATAGGAGGTCGAATGATAGACTCAGTGCTAGGCTGTTCAATATGAAGAGGGCCAGAAATGGATGAAGGAAAGCTTGAATGGACTTCAGGTTCCTTGCCGGCAGATGGAGGATATACTTTTGCTCAAGTACTCACATGGATAGGGATAGTCCCAGGCATAAAAAATTGGAAGCCAAAAGTGGAAGAGGATTGAGGTTGATCGACTACCATTTCAGTTTGTTGAAAGGGAAAAGGCTCTTTAAGTACAATAGGAGTTCTTGGAGTCCCCTTAAGCAAACAACTAACCTCAGACCATCTAGGACAACCTTTAGTGTAGTGATCCTCGTCACAGATAAGACAAGGATACTTGGGTTTACGTTTAGCACCACCATCGGCTAAAGGCTTAGGAGGGTCCTACTTTGGTGGATCGACCTTATTTTTGCGTTTTCCCTTTTTCTTACCTTTTGAAGCTTTCTTTGCTACGGTGGACTGGATGACATTGATTTCGGAGGTCTTCCTAGTATTAGTTGTGGCCTGAGAAGCATTTTCACTAGGGGCGGTAGGTTTTTGCTTCGCAGGGGTTGTGGAAGACTTTCAGGAAGATGAAGCAATGAAACCAATAACACTGTCGACAGAAGGCATTGATGGAGCTTTAGAAGTTCCAGGTTGTGGAGCATCAAGCAAGACATCATATAGTGTACTAGATTGGGAATAAACCAAATCCAGATACTGAGCATGCACAATAGCTTGCTCTTCAATAACACATGCCCCCATAGCAATATCTCAAGCTATCGGACTGACAAAAGAGGTAGTAAACCAGTCAGTCAGAAGCTGATCAGGGATCCAAAACTTAATCAAATGACGCCGCCTTCTCCATTCATGAATATGATTGGAAATGTGCATTGTCGTGTCCTGTTTCAGGGAAGTCAAGAGATGTGTTCCCGTTTCATAATGAATCCGTAACTGAAAATGGGTAAGAAATGCCATTGCAAGTGAATTGAAATCTTGGAAAGTTCCACAGGCAAGTTCAATATACCATTTAGCGGCAAAACCAATGAGAGTCCATTGAAAAAGATGGAGACAGATAGAATCATCAAGCCATGAGTTAGATGAGCACCAGAGGTGATAAGTCATGACATGCAATTGATGCTCCTCTCCAGATTTACCATCAAATTTAGGACAATCATCGGGAATTTTGGTTGTGTGATGTAGGAAAGTGTTCCCTCTATGGACAGAGGCAACCCCTCTAGCCCTAGAGTGGGTCTAGTCACAAAAAAGGATAGATCAATAATAGCTTTCCTTAAACAATTAAAGTTGGAGGCCTACCTCAACCGGTGATCGATGGAGTTCTGTTGCACTGCTCCAGCTTCCGCTTCCTTCTCCTCAACGAGTGATCAACCTGAAACAAAGCAAAGGAAATACAACAAAGCACGTAACCAGATACAACAATGAACTATTTACTCACAAAGTCAAGAAGTCATGAGCTATCAAATAAATTACATACAAGACATAGGAAAACATCATTGATTGCATTAATAATGAAATAAGAGTCAGCTTACAACCAAAGTCTTGATGTCACAAGCCTTCTCAGAAAGAGTACAGCCAACATTTTCTTTAAGCATTCACTCTTTGAAGATGGATCTCCCAACATACAAGAGCTCTCTCACTCATAATTTTTACACAAGATCAAGTGCACTTCACAACCTTCCACAAACTATCAACAATCCCAGACTTATCACTCTCACACCAGCTATCTAGCAAACTCACAAACACTAACAGCACTGCTCAACTAGCCAACTATTAGGAACTAGCAATGCATATCAATGGTGAGAGTTTAAATAGGAGAAGGAGTCTCCATGAATGTGGGAAAGGAGAGCTTATCACCAAGGAGGGTAGCACAATTGACAGAACTTCCACACCAGGGAAGGAAGGGCGACATAAACAAGGCCAACAACTAGGTATGGAGTCATCTGGAAGGCCGTCTGTTGGAACAATTCACCCAATCTGGATCATCGTGGGCACAAAACTGAGCTTTAGCACTGACATCGCAAGTGATCAATGCAGATAGTTAGATCATTGCTGAAGAGACCACATAGCCCTGCGCTGGTGCTTAAAATCAGGCCATCGTGGGTATCAGGTGTACTTCCGTGCTGGCAGCGCGAATGGACTATTCATCAGGGCGTTTATTAAGCCTATAACCGCGACGAGGCAGATACTTTAGGAAAAGTGGGTCAATTGGTAGCATAGGAGAGCATTTTGTCTGTCATAAACATGTTTGACTTGGACACATGACACAGCGAGAAGTCCGAGAGTGAAAGCGGTGATAAATTACTGTGTAACATATGCCCCCTAAAGTATGAAGCCCGAGAGAGTGGGAGGGGTGACATGCTTTACAAAACAACTGAGCTGGAACACCATCTGGAAGAGCCTGTATGCAATTCGAATTGATATCTCTGAAGTACATGTAGTCTAGGCATGGGCGCATCCATCCAGAAGACATATGAAATAGGTCTGTGGTATGGACGCAACCATCCAGCTAATGAGACCATGATAATGATAAAGGTATGGTCGCAGCCATCCATGAAGACTCAGGTATGGTCGCATCCATCCATCAACGAGTCATGTAATTAGAAACCAATCCACACAGCCCGAACGTGTGTGATTTGAGTTCGGGGTCTTGAACCCAACCAACCATATTACAAATTCTAACATGCGAATAGAGGTGTTGAAGTCGAGCATGAGAGAGAGTCGCTTGATTACCAGTCGATGACGTAAACCGTTAACAAGTGCGAGAGAAACCACCAATAATGCCAATGGTTCTCAAGGTACTGTCTAGTACAATCCACAGAGTGTGAAAAAGGAGCTGAATTCAAACACTCATGAAATCACCCAATCGACGACCAATGATGCAAATCGACTGTCAGGTGCGAAGAACTTGCCATTGAGGCATGCAAGCTCTAAGGTACCAAAGGGGATCTCTAGATCAATCTCCTGGATAATGAGCTGATGTCGACAGGAGACGACCCGTCTCAGGAGGGCCATAATGTTTCCCCCATCAATGACATGAGATAAGGAACAAGTGGTAGATGGTAAAACAGAGTATCAGAGAAGGAGACAGAGGTGTAAACTGCAGAAGGATTATACTGTTGAACATGTCAGTGACACGACTCCGGAGGGTGGCAACATTTAGGTACCAAAGGATCAGAGGCTTAATGACAACAACATGAATCAGATGGAATGAGGCTAAATGATAACCCAAACCCATATAAGGCCAAATGACAATGTATGGAAGTCCCAACCCGACAACAAGCAGAAGTGTCGATGTTCAAGAGTGACTCGCTGCCATAGACAATCGATGATAAACCTGTTATTGATTCCAACCTAGTGATAGTTTAACGAGCCCTAGGGAGGAGAAGCTGGGGTCTTGTCATGGTGACGAGTCCAATGTCATCAGAGTTTAACGAGTCTGACATAGGCAAAACTTGGAGTCTTTTTCATGTTTAGGGAGTTTGAAAAAGACACGGAAAAGAAAACTCCACGGGGGGTCCTTTTTCGTAGATTTGTGCCTCTCGAGCCCAAAAAAATATAAAACGATACTTGAAAGAACCGCCCAACCATTATGATCAAGGAGTACTTTTCGTAATTAGTGACTTCGCCCAAAAAAAGTAGAAAAGCAACCGAAATCACGTCATTTCGTAACCATTAACGAACCTGGAACGACAAAGGCTCGACAATCTTTTCGCATTTAAATAGTCAGAAAAGAGCTTAAAGGCAACCACCTCTTGTTTACTTTTAATGAGTCAAGAGGAGTAACTCGGCTATCTTTTCATGTTTTAATTCGGAAAAGGGCTTAAAGACGACTTCATGGATCAAGTGTACACAAAACTCCATCACCTATAAACCTGCACAAAACACGTCACATGTAAACCCATTCGAGATAAATGAACATAGCTAGAAAAACCATATTTTAACTTAAACATATCATAAAAATGAGGAAAAACCCACATTTACAAAATATAATTTTTAATTTTTCCAAAAATTACTATAAAAAGGGGGTTAAACCATTGATTTTTTACCATTGTTACTGTTTATGCACTGTAGAGCATTTTGGAGCACCAAAGTTGGTGAGCTAATTCCAGCCTGTTCATGCATTGTCCATCCTGAAACTTCGTATGGGTAAGATAGACCTTATCTTATGCCTCAATTCAATTTATTTTTTCATGCATTTGACTGTGAAATGTGTGAGTTTGGGTGGATTTTTCAAACCAAGTTCCACTGCTCGGTCATTGCGGATATAGCCCTCGGGTTCGCAATGGCCAAAAAAATTTACACAGAACGTGCCCCGATCATCACGGATAAGTGATGTACTTTTGGATGACTGCGGAAAAACAACACTTGCGCCATCGCATCATCACGTCTGTTTTAGAAACAGACACGATGACGTCGCGCGACCATATTTTAATGCAAATTACATTTGGAATTTCACAAAAATGGTGCTAATTAATTTTTTCCGTCATGCAGGCTATAATGGCATTCATCTGGCAAGAACGAACACATGATGACAATGATATCCAAGATTTCGCCGATGTGGGGTGCCGAAACGCATTACGAGCATGTGGATTGCTCAAATTCTTCCTTACTCCGCACCTCCGATATTTACTGGAGCTACTAATCCGGGCCTGGAATCCCACAGATGGAAAATTCATCATCTGAGACCAGGATATTGAATTTGATGCCACAGACACATATTTTTGACCGAGCTGTCCCATCAAGGTGAGAGGCCAATCTTGGAGGGCCAACGTCCTAGGGACGAATCACTAGAGATGATTATGGCACGAGTGTGCCCCCAGTATGAAAAACAAAGAGCTAGAAGGTGGAAATCCTGACAGTGAACAACATGATTCTTCATGCTATGTTATTCATGGTGACACAGGCAGTGGGCTCCCAAGCCCAACATGAGGCTTTGAAGACCCACCTCCGGCTGGCTCTCGAATGTCTCAACCCAACCATGTTTAACTAGGTAGACACAGTGACGACAAACATGAAGAGGTAGCTTACCATATGTCGTCAAGGAGAGACGAAGCAGTTTGGCTACAGCTCCATCTTAGTCCTTCTCATGCTGGAGTGGGTGCCAGCACTGCAACTACAAGACATGGATTTGGATGCACCCAGACCATGTGAGACCAAAGCTACACTGTGGGCACACGTCATGCCACGAGGAGGTGGTGGACGACCAGTATCGTGGGGGATACTGTTTCGAGAGTGGCTAGATTGCCAAGTGATCTTTGTCAAGGATTGGCCATATGCTGGCATGGACTTTCACGGAGATCTTGACATGCAGTTTCCCCTAGGCGAGCAGTGGGATGATGG
>APFE030894232.1:0-15121 GCA_000404065.3 Pinus taeda | reverse complement strand
TATCTGGTGTTTTAATTACATGTTATGCAAATGTTTGTCTAATACATAATTGGCTAATGCATCAGTTAACGTGTTTAATCGCCTTGGAATGTGTTGATATGTGATGAAATCAAAATTCCTTTCTAACAATTTAACACATAAATACAACCTTAAAATCTGATGGTCTCTGATGGAATATTTCCCATTGAGCTGGTGGATGACAAGCTGAGAATCCAGGTTCACAACCAATGTTTGAATACTGAGATTAATCGCCTCGGCCAGTAACTCAATAACTGCACTATACTCAATGACATTGTTTGTGGTACAACCTAGACAAACACCTTGAATGTCTACTAGCTCACCATGAGGATCGGAGTTCACCCATGCTGCAGAAGACAGGTTACGGGTACTACAACAGGCACCATCGGCAAAACCAACGTAAGGTGCACGAGACATCTGCACAAGAAGCGAAAAGACACAATAAGCGGCAACCATGCTGACACACCAAGCCAAAACATGAAAACACACACACACACAACACACCTGCTAAAAACACACGTATGTACAAATCAAAGTGCATGGAATTCAAGCATAATATTTTTTCAAGTAAATCCCATTTCAGGGCTTATCCAGAGGGTTCCCTTCATAGTCAATCAGCTCATAGGCCCCTTTCTGCAAAACTCGCTTTACAATATAGGGCGTCTGCCACATGGGCTTCAATTTGCCTACCCCTAGCTTATCATTGGCTTGATCGTAGAGCAGGACTAAATCTCCCTTAACAAAAGAACAAGGATGAATAGCATGATCGAAGTGAGTTTTCACTCTCTTCTTCTGTGCTTTGATAGCTAGAGAGGCTAGTCAACGAGTCTCATCTAGCCGCTCTAGGTAAAGAAGGCGTTCTTCTACCAGAGTAGTGTCGGGGAGTAATTCGATGGCTAATTTCAAAGAAGGGATCTCGCACTCGATGGGAAGGGTAGCCTCTAGTCTGTAAACTAATTGGAACGGGGTGAAACTGGTGGCATCCTTCACAGAAGTTTGGTAGGCCCATAAGGAAGAGAACAACATCAAGTGCTAGTTGGACTTGTGCATGCCAATAGTTCGTTGAAGCATCATAACTAGAACATTGTTGACGGCTTCTACTTGGCCATTGGCCCGAGGATAGTATGGAGTCAAGCTATCATGCCACAAGCCTAATTGGGTTGTAAGCTCAGTCATCATATGATTACAGAAATGATTACTGTGATCAGTGACGATAGCCTGAGGGACTCCAAACCGAGAAATAACATGATTAAACAAAACCTGCACCACTGTGTGACTGTCTTTAGATAGTTTGGGCATCGCCTTGGCCCATTTTGTGAAGTAATCAATGGAAAAGATGATATACCCATGCCCCCCAGCCGAGCGAGGGTTACAAGTCATATAATCAATGCCCCATTTTGCAAAAGGGTCGATGGTAACAACAGGGTGCAATGGAGCGGGGGGCGCTCGCATCTTCCGCTGGTAGATTTGGCACTCATGACAGGAGTAGATGGCAAGAATGTAGTCCTCAAATATGGAGGGCCAAAAGTAACCGGTGCGGAGGATCTTTTGAGCAGTAGCATATTCGGACATGTGACCACCACAGGCCCCAGAATGGCAGTCTTTTAAAACTCACTCAGCTTCCTCGAGCGTTAAACATTGGTGGAGAACAGAGTCGGCGCCGAGATGGTATAGGGTGTCCCCAATAATACGATAGGGCTGAGATTGATGGTGAATCCATCGTCGAGCATCCTTAGACACATCAGGACGAAAAGAGGATGTCTACAGATAGACAATGATATCCTCATACCAGGGGTCGAGGGTGCTGATTAAGAACAAGGTTTCGTCTAGAATATGGTCCTCTAACTAAGAGGGCGCGGCAAGAGATGAAAAAGAGCACAACAACTTAGCAAAGACAAGGGATTTCTTTGACTTGGCAGTGGTGAATTCCAAGTCAAACTCTTGGAGGATAACAATCCACTTCGATTACTTGCCCCCCAGCAACTCACGCAATAGAATGTACGTCATCGGGTTGTAATCAGAAACCACTATTGCAGTGTGCAATAAGATATAATGGTAGAAACGTTGGACCGCACAAACGAAGGCCAATGCCAACTTCTTGATGTGAGCGTATCGATATTCTATATCTAATAAATTACGGCTAAGATAATAAATGATGTGCTCAATGTCATTGTCATCATCTTGAATGAGAACCATGCCAATAGTGGTATCAACAGCGACCAGATACAGAGTGTAGTCACGATGATAATTGGGAGGACGCAACAATGGAGCATAAACAAGGAGATCCTTGAGGTGCTCAAAGGACTCTTGAGCAGCGGCATCCCAAAAAAAAGGGGTGTCCCGCTTTAATAACCGCGTGAAACCTTTGGCCACTTCGGCATAGTTTGAAATGAAGCGTCGTAAAAAATTTGCTTTGCCCTGCAAACTCTACAATTGCTGCAAAGAAGCAGGGGGAGGAAGATTCAGAATGGCCTTGACTTTAAGGGGATCCAGATGGATGCCCTCTCGAGAGACGATGAACCTGAGAAGTCTGCCAGAATCCACGCAGAAGACACACTTATGTGGATTGAGCCGGATATGGTAGTGTCGACAGCGGAGAAAGATTTCGCGAAGATGAGTGGGATGGTCCTGGCGTTTAGCTGAATGAGCTAGTAGATCATCTAGGTAAGGTTGCACGATGTGTTGAATATCATGGAATGCATAAGACATCGTGCGTTGGAAGGTAGCACTGGCATTCTTCAAACTGAAAGGGAGATTTTTGTAGGTGAAAGTGCCCCGTGGATAGATAAAGGCGGTCTTGTGCTGATCGACAGGCGCAATATTAATTTGGTTATAACCAGAAAAACCGTCCATGAATGAGTACATTTCACTTCCGACACACTCATCAATGAGCTGGTCAATGAAGGGTGTGGGGTAGTTATCTTTGGGACAGGCTCGATTAATATCACGGTAATCAACACAGACCCTGATGGTACCCTACTTTTTAGTCATGGGGACGATATTGGAAACCCAATCTGTGAGTGGGATGGGGTAGATGAAACTAGCCCTAAGAAGCTTTTCAACTTCCGCTTTGATAGCTGCAGCCTTTCGGGGGTGCACAGGGCGTAAACACTGCCGAACAAGCTTAACACCCGGATACGTGGGTATCTCATGCACCATGATACTTGGGTTGATGTTGGGCATTTCTTCGTAAGACCAAGCAAACACGTCATGAAATTCGCGAAAAAGACCAGTATAGAGCTGAATCTCCTCAGGAGTACAAGTTACTCCAACATAGATGTGCTCGACAATCCTTGGTTTAACAGAGATGTCAATCGGGTGGGTTTGTGTGATGTTTCCCATGTTCCCTTTAGAGGACACTTGATAAACTTGAATGGGTGTCTGAAGGGGTTGTGAGGGGAGACAAGGAGCAAACTGCTCGAGATAGGCAAGCATTTCCCAATGGGTAGGGAGGAACGAGGAACGTTGGTGGTGATTAGACCAAGGGGGTTCCTCGAGAGACATGGTCTCGATAATGGCTTCATCAGAAGGAACTATTTCCTTTAAAGGATCTGAAGAAGTGTAGTCTCCAAGCCAAGGGGAATGAGCGTATGAGTCAAGATCTCTACTCAAAGGATCAGATTTAGGGGGGGGGCTGATCCAAAAACAATCTCAACATAATTGAACTCGGTAGGACTCAACGGCATCTCATTGCCCCACGATTCTATCTGATCAGTGGGGGGAAGAACCAAGGGATCAGAACGAATGGAAATCATATTAATAGGAGCGATGTTCGAAGATGGGAGTGAAAAGATACCCATGAGGGCAGGATCTTTAAAGATCCCAGCTCCCATGCTCACTAATGGAATGGAGGTATGCTCCACAAAAGGCACGTTGCCTTCGGAAGAGGAGGCGAAGAAAGAAAGCTAGTCTACTGTGACAATCTTCCCCTGATGAGGGAAATGAATGACACGAAATAGAGATGAAGCCACGGCTCGCATGGCATATGTCCAGCTTCGGCCCAAAAGGAGGTTGTAAGTTAGATTGGCATCAACGACTTCAACTTCCACTTCAACAGTCTTCCCTTCCAAAGTAATAGGAAAACGTTGGAGTATACCATAAGGGCGAGACTCTCTCCCATCAAAGGCTTCCAAGGTCATAGGAGAGTGACTCAAAGTCAGAGAACCAATAGCCTTCCAACAAGCAACAGACATGATGCAAGTTGAAGCGCCTTCATCAATGACCGTATGATGAATTGTTTTAGAGTTGATGACGACCTGGGTAAGGAAGGCAATTTGGTGAGGCAATCTCGGTACATGGCTTTTGAGATCAAAAGTGATCAGATCTGAGTCGGCCAGGTTGATGCCACTGATAGCTGATAGCAAGGACTTCCTTTGGGAGGGGCAGCTCTAAAGAACTTCTAGAGCGGACATAGTTGACGGAGCCTAGGCTATGTCCTCAACAATGTTGTATTGCTAAGCAGAATGAGCATTAGGGTTGTAAGAAGATTTCCTGAGTACACCTTTAGGAGGGGGTCAAATGGGCGTCTCAGTGCTAGGTCTCTCGATATGGAGCGGACCAGAACTGGATGGAGGAGCGCTAGAGGGGACCTCAGGCTCTTTCCTGGTAGGCGACGAATATTCTTTTGCTCAAGTACTAATGTGAACGGGGATCGTCCCAGCCATAAACACTTGAGAACCAAAGGGAGAAGAGGATTGGGATGGGTCAGCCACCATTTGCATTTGCTGTGAGGGAAAAGGTTCTTTCAGCAACGCAGGAGTCCCAGGAGCACCTTTCAACAAGCGACTAACTTCAGACCACCTTGGGTAGTCTTTGGTATAGTGATCCTCATCACAGATAAGACAAGGATACTTGGGCTTACATTTGGTTCCTTCCTCGGGTGGAGGTTTAGGGGAATCCTGCTTGGGTTGATCAGCTTTATTCCTCCCTTTTCCCTTATTTTTTCCTTTTGATGATTTATCCACCATGGTGGACTGAACGGTGTTGACCTGGGAAGTATTACCGGAATTAGACACAGCCTAAGAAGTATTTTCATTCGAAGCATTCGACTTTTTCTTCCCAGGGTTCCCAGAAGATTTCTTAGAACGCGGATTAACGGAACCAATGATACCATCAACAGATGGTGTTAGCAGGGCTTTGGAAGTTCCGGGCCTCGAGACATTAGGCAAATAATCATATAATGTACCGTACTGGGAATAAACCAATTCAAGGTATTGAGCACGTGTGATAGCCTGCTCTTCAGTTACACATGCTCCCATAGAAATGTCCCGTGCTATCGAACTGACGAATGAGGTCGTGAACCAGTCGGTCAACAGTTGGTCAGGAATCCAAAACTTAATTAAGCAGCGACACCGTCTCCATTCATGGATATGATCAGAGATATGTGTAGCCATCGATTGTTAAAGGGATGTCAAGAGATGTGTGCTTGTTTCATATTGAATCGGCAACTGAAAATGAGTTAAAAATGCCATCGCCAACGAGTTAAAATCCTGGAAAGATCCACAAGCTAACTCAATATACCACTTAGCAGCAGAGCCAGTGAGGGTCCTTTGAAAAAGGCGGAGCTGGATTGAATCATCAAGCCATGAATTTGACGAACACCATACGTGATAAGTCATAACGTGGGCTTGAGGGTCTTCTCCAACTTTGCCATCGAATTTGGGAAAATCACCAGGAATCTTAGTTGGGACCGATGGCCAATAAAGATTATGAAGGATGGAATCATTGGTCAGTTTGAACACATCTGGCAACTCCAACGTTACTAAGAAGGGTAACTAAGAATTAAAGGACATTTGTGGCCGCGGGTAGGAGGTAGCACCAGACTTCCAACCAGTTGTTTGTTGCCCCCATTGATTTTTTTTGGACGGATTTGGCCCATAAGGGTTCTGTCCGTAGGGATTTTGTCCCTAGGGGTTACATCTATAACTATATGGCTGACCCTAGATTTTCCCCCCAGCATTGCATTGATTACCAACTTGGCCTGCAGGAGAAACATATGGTTGTTGGTAACTCTGATAAGCACTCACCTGCAGTTGTTGATAATTTTGATATGGGGAAAACTGAGCTTGCCCTTGGGATTGCTGAAAACCATAAGGCGGCTGGGCTCCATACCGAGCCTGGAGGCAAGGCTGCGCTTGATAAGTAGGTTGAGATTGAGATCCAACCTGCATTTGAAGACCGACTTGGGTCTGGAGCCTAGGTTGGGACTGAAAACCGGGTGGAGCTTGGGAAGCAACAATCATTTGAGTGCTCGGTTGAGCAGGCCCAGAAAGATGTCCTTGAGAGGATTGGGGCTGAGCCACCTGGCTAGAAGGTTGACCTAATTGAGGTTGAGATTGGCCCATTTTCCTAGAAGGTTGAGCCTGCTGGGCACTGGGTTGTCCTTTCACAACTGAGGGTTGTCCTGATGGACCAGATCGCTGAGCAAATTGGACAGTTGGTTGACCTGATTGGATTTGGGGTTGACCAACTTGCCCAGATGGTTGACCAGACTGGACAGTGGGTTGGCCTTGCTGTACGTAAGGCTAACCACCCTGCCTAGAAGGGTATCCCTGCTGGACCCCAGGTTGTCCTTGTTGCATGTAAGGTTGTCCTAGATTTCTAAAGGGTTGCCCAAGATAAGTAAAAGATGAACCACCATAGGCTGAAGGTTGTCCCTGAAAGGGTTGTCCTTGTGGGCCTCCAGGTTGCCCTAGATAAGATTGCCCATAATACTACTGCCCATAGGAGGGCTACGTGTAAGACGGCTAACCTTGATAAGGTGGTCCTTGAAAATTCGCAGGGGGTACTTGGCCACCACCGTAACCAGTGGTACCCCAAGCAACAGCCAACAGGACTGAGACCTCAACCACAGGTTGAGATGGAAAAGGCTCGTGGTGATAAAGGTGAGCTCCTTGAGCATCGTAATAATGAAATGGGCCTTGCGTGCCTGGACTCTGAAAGGCGTGCCAATTTGGATCGTATGCCTCCCTGCTGGAATGGAACCAGAAGAAGGTGGGGCACTAAGTGTAGGATCAAGAACTCCGGATGTGGATACTGATGGGACACTATTCGCTGATCTAGGGGAAGGTCCAGCAATAGTGGTCACAACTGAGGATGCAGTGACAACACCAACAACAGGTGCTGAAGAAGCCACATAGATAGTTGGAATAGTCGGGACTGAAGTGATAGACATATTCTAAATTTGAGGAATAAAAGACTTCGAAGTCGGAGTGATGGTATGAGACCACATAGAACCTGTAAAGGAGGTCCTAGAACCGATAACATCCCTTAAAGCCCTATAGCGTAAGGGAAACGTGACACCAAGAGGGGTGACACTGAAGGGTGGAGTTTCCGCTGGGATAGGAATTTCACCGCTCATTACAACGGATCCTTCACATGTGATGGGGGATGTGTCATCCATATCAGAAGAAGACATTGAGATCGAAACACTAGGAGGAGTAATGGGGATATCCTCTTCGGAAGGCTCGCAAATGGGGTTCCAATGAATATCGTAAGCCTCGTCTTCTGGAGCACGAGAGTTGATTGGTTGGATACTCAGAATAACAGGGAATGTATCACTACCAACCGGAATCTCAGGAGCAACAAAAGAGGGAGACCCTTAGTCACTTGGAACAGGAGACAAGATCGGTGATTCCGCCAAGATGATTCAAATCAAAAATCCTAGGAAAACTAACTAAAAAGAACCCTACTCAAGCTAACACAAACAAGATCTAAGAGGGTAAATGTGAACATGGCTGAATAAATTTTAAGACAGAAGAACACAACTTGACCTTTTCATCTTTAAAGAGTCGAGAAAAGGACCAAAAGATGACTCTAGTTGCCTTCGAATGTTTAATGAGCCTGAAGTGACAAGTGCTCAGATGAAACTTTTATTTTAAGGAGTCCGGAAAGGAGCGAAAGTGACTACTCTGGAGAACTAGGCAAAAGGTTTACCAGACAATCCGTAAAACTGCATATACACCTTGGCAATCGTATGAGAACCAAGGACTTTCCGTACGGTATTCAATCTTCCCAAATGTTGTTTTCAGTGCATTACAGTTTGTAAGGAAGTAGACATGGCTTCATATGGATAAAGGATGATAAACCTAGTGGGGTCTCCCCATATACTCGACGGTATGTGGGAGCACAATTCTGTACTAGACCACTCTTAAGTCATAGGAGGAATCACCCAACCTTGAGTGAAAACAAAAGTGACTAGGCTTAACGACGCTGGAGCACGTCTCTAGCCTAGACCTCTAAATAGTGTGTGTTATGTTCTAATGCATTGTTAGATTTATTCATTTCATTTTAAAGTTTATCTTGGATTATGTTTTAGTTTTCAGGCCTTACCGTATGTATATAATAAATCCTAAGATGCAGCTAGAACGCACGAAAAATCCTTTTATTTCAATGAACACCTACCTACAGGAGGGTAGAGAGATCATTTCCAAACCAAGAAAACCAAGATAACAACGGTAGTCACTCAATGCATATAAACACCAATTCTTAAAGTGCGCGGATACTACTAATGAGAGATATTTATAATTCACTTTCCAATATGCAAACTTGAAATGCGAATTCACTTTCACTTTCGTACTAAAATAATGCAACCTTTTTTATTTTGATGTCTTTAAATCTAAAAGAAACAAATGAGCAACAAGCAAGTGTGGAAAAGCCCAGTTGATCCAAACAATTGTAATCTATGCTTGGTAGCAAAAATAAATCGAATCAATGCCAAAATTGGTTCAATAACATTCACTAAATAATCAACCAGAAATAGGCTAAAGGGAAGGCTCAATCAAAGCAACAAGAAGCTGCAAACGAACCTTGAGCAAACAGGCAACCAAGCTAACAGATTCAAGGGACTTGAAATAGTGATCTAGGTCACATAAGAAAAAGGACAAGATTCATTCAACAAAGCTCACGAGAAAGTGCCTTAACCATGAACAATGAAAAAACAAGTCATCAAGCAAGCAAGCAAGGGACCAGTAGGACTGATGGACTCAGGAGGCAGAATTGAGAAAATCAATTCTACAGCAATCAGCACGGGTAATACACAAGAAACAAGCACTAATGAAGCACTAGTCGTAGCAAGAAAGCGATGTCAGTGAGGAAGCACACGACTTTCCCGCGATGGCCCGATTTCCAGAACCATCGCGACTGTTAGGCGTAATTACGCGATGAACAGGATATTACAAAAGGGTGATCGCAATGACAGCGTGACTATTAAAATTAAATCCGCGATGATGTTCAAAACAGTGACAGGCGAACCAAACTCCCAAATCAAAAATAGCCAATCCTTTAATCGAATAGGGGTATTTCCCAGATTAACCCAGGAAACTCAACGGACTGGTAACTAATTCCCAAAACTTCAAAAGAGACCAAATCAACAAAAATCAAAACAAGAGCAAACAAGAAAAACAAAGGCTAAAACTCCTCCCTAGCGGAGTCACCAATTTGTGATGCAGGAAATTGTTCCCTCTGCGGACAGAGGCAACCCCTCTAGCCCTAAAGTGGGTCTAGTCACAAACAAGGACAGATCAACAATATCTTTCCTTAAACAGTTAAAGTTGGAGGCCTACCTCAACCGGTGGTCGATGGAGTTCCGTTGCGTTGCTCCAGCTTCCGCTTCCTTCTCCTCAACGAGTGATCAACCTAAAACAAAGCAAAGGAAATACAACAAAGCACGTAACTGGATACAACAATGAACTATTTACTCACAAAGTCAAGAAGTCATGAGCTATCAAGTACATTACATACAAGACATAGGAAAACATCATTGATTTCATTAATAATGAAATAAGAGTCAGCTTACAACCAAAGTCTTGACGTCACAAGCCTTCTTAGAAAGAATACAGCTAGCATGTTCTTCAAGCATTCACTCTTTGAATATGGATCTCCCAACATACAAGAGCTCTCTCACCCATAAGTTTTACACAAGATCAAGGGCACTTCACAACCTTCCACAAGATATCAACAATCCCACACTTATCATTCTCACACCAGCTATCTAGCAAACTCACAAACACTAACAACACTGCTCAACTAGCCAACTATCAGGAACTAGCAATGCATATCAATGGTGATAGTTTAAATAGGAGAAGGAGTCTCCATGAATGTGGGAAAGGAGAGCTTATCACCAAGGAGGGTAGCACAATTGACGGAACTACCACACTAGGGAAGGAAGGGTGACATAAACAAGGCCAACAACCAGGTCTGGAGTCATCTGGAAGGCTGACTGTTGGAACAATTCACCCAACCTGGATCATCGCGGGCACAGAACTGAGCTTCAGCGCTGATATCGCAAGTGATCAGTGCAGATAGTCAGATCATCGCTAAAGAAACCACATAGCCCCGCGCTGGTGCTTAAAATTGGGCCATCACAGGAATCAGGTGTACTTCCGCACTGGCAGTGTGAATGGACTATTCATTAGCGCCTTTCAGCACGTTTATTAAGCCTATAACCCCGATGAGGCAGATACTTTAGGAAAAGTGGGTCAATTGGTAGCATAGGAGAGCATTTGTCTGTCATAAGCATGTTTGACTTGGACACGTGACACAACGAGAAGACCGGGAGTGAAAGCGGTGATAAATTACTTTGTAATAGGTCGGAATTGGTGGCCAATATGGATTATGAAGGATTGGTTCATTCGTCAGCTTGGACACATCAAGCAGTTCCAAGGTTGCCATAAAAGGTAATTGAGGATTAAAGGACATCATAGGCCTCCGATAAGGGTCAACATCAGGGTTCCACCTAGAGCCTTGTTGCCCCCGTCAATTTTGTCCATAAGGATGTTGTCCATAAGGGTTATAGTTAGGTGGGTTAATGCCATAACTTGGTTGCTGTCCCAAATTTTGAACACCAGCAACCCACTGGTTACCAGCTTGACCAATAGGGGTAGCATAGGGTTGCTAAAAATTTTGATAAGGATTGACCTGTGGTTGTTGATAATTTTGATACGGAGCACCATGAGGTTTCCCTTGAGGTTTCTGAAGTACTTGGAGGCCATATTGAGGCTGAGCTCCAAACTGCACCTGAGGCCCAGGCTGCGTTTGTTAGACAGGTTGGGCTTGAAATTCAACTTGAGTTTGGAGACTGGGTTGAGTCTAGATTCCAGCTTGAGTCTAGAAACCGGGTGGGGCTTGAGAAACAACTAGTGTTTGAATGCTCAGTTGACTAAGAGATGGATTGTTTTGACTGGACTGATGTCCTTATTGAAACTGGGGTTGACCCAACTAGCCAGAAGGCTGGTTTGGTTGGCACTGAGGTTGACCCAATTGGCTAGAAGGTTGGCCTTGTTGGTACTGAGCTTGACCTATTTGCCTAGAAAGTTGAACTTGCTAGGTAATAGATTGGCCTTGCTAAAACTGAGGTTGGGCCATTTGACCAAAGGGTTGACCTCGCTGGACAGTAGGTTGGCCTTGCTGGATCTAAGGTTGTCCCATTTGACTAGAGGGTTGACATTATTGGATAGTGGGATGGCCATGCTGGATTTGAGGTTGGCCCATTTGACCAGAGTGTTGACCGTGCTGGGTAGCAGGATGGCCTTGCTGGATATGAGGCTATCCTGCCTGACTAGAAGGTTGACCTTGGTGGGCAACAAATTGGCCTTGTTGAAACAAAGGTTGACCTAGCTATCCAGAAGGTTGACCTTGCTGAGCAACTGATTGGTCTGGCTAGAATTGAGGCTAACCTGGTTTACCAGAAGGTTGCCCTATGTAAACAAAAGAGGCATCTGTGGTGGCTAAAGGTTGTCCCGGAAAGGGTTGTCCTTGTACGCCGGAAGGCTTCCCTTGAAACGGTTTCCCTTGCAAACTAGAAGGCTGCCCTTGTAAAGGTTGGCCTTGATATGGTTTCCCTTACAAATTGAAAGGTTGCCCTTGTAAAGGTAGGCTTTGTGGGCCATGATAATTGGTGTGATTCCAGGCAACTGCAAGTAGAATGGAAACTTTGACTGTGGGTTCTGGAGGGAGAGACCAAGTGTGATAAATATGAGCTCCTTGAGGATCATAATAGTGCAATAGGTTATGCGGATAGGATGGTGGTTGGGAGCCTAACTTCGGGTTTCGAAGAGAAAACATGTATTGCTGATATGACTACCCTGTCTGAATGGAACTGGAAGAAAGTGGGAAATTACCTGTAGGGTGAATAACTCTGGATGCCAAGGATGAGGGACCACTGTTAGCAGGCTCAAAAGAGGTCCCGGCAACAATAGTAACCACCAAGGATGTAGTAACTGCACTAATGGAAGGAGTTGTAGAAGCCACACAAACAGTGGGCATTGACGGAACAAACATGACTGATACGTCGTGATTCTGAGGTATGAAAGGCCCTAAAGTCAAAGTTATAGCACGAGACCACATAGAACTTCGAATTAGAGATGTGGAACTCATGATGTCAGACAAGGCATGATAGCGCAATGGTAATTACACACCAAGAGGAGTGCTAAAAGGGAAACCTTCCGAGGGAAGAGGAATTTCTTTGGTTGACACAAGGTTCTCTTCGTTGCTAATAGGACTCATCTCGTCCATGTTGGAAGAAGACATTGCAATCGAAACACTAGGAGGAGTAGAAGGGAAGTCTTCTTCTGAAGGCTCCCAAAGAGGATTCCAATTGATATCAAAAGGCTCCTCTCCTAGAGCTCGAGAGTCAAGAGGCTGAACACTTGGAACAATGGGAAGGGCACCACCTGCAGTCAATACCTCAGAAGAGACAGGGGATCCAAAGTCTCCGTCATTTGGAGAAGAGGATGGGATTGGTGAGTCCGCCAGGATGGCCTAAACTCAAAATCCGAGAAAAAGAGATAATCGAGTAGGGTTGCAACTCTGTGCGAACCAAGAACATGACCAAGATTAATAGGTAAAATGTGAGCGTGGACAAATAAATTTTATGACATAGGAATGAAACTTGATCTTTTCATATTTAAAGAGTCGAGAAAAAGGATAAAAGATGACTCTAGTCACCTTCAAATGTTTAATGAGCCTGAGAGGACAAGTGCTTAGATTATCCTTTTACTTTTGAAGAGTCGAAAAGGAACAAAAGTGATTGCTCTAGATTACTAGACAAGAGGTTTACCAGACAAATCACAAAACTGCATATACACCTTAGTGATCAAATGAAAGAGAAATTACCAAGGACTTTCCGTACGCCAGTCAATATTCCCAAATGCTGTGTTCGGTGTGTTATGATTCATAAGGTGGTAGACTCCACTTCCTATGGATAATAGGATGATAACCTAGTGGGCTCTCCCAAAATATACTTGATGGTACGGGGAGCACAAGACCATACTAGTACCTATTGAATCACAAAAGGAGGAATCACCCAACCTTAGTGAAAACAATAGTAACTAGGTTTAACAACGTCAGAACATGTCTGTTGCGGGAAATTCTCCCCTAAGGTTCTTGGGTGAAACCTTAGCAGACGGAAAATTATCTAAGTTAAGAAACACACACACAACCAACCGTTTATGCTATAAATAACTACTTCTAGGGTGAGAGGAGCATACCCGTGGTCCTACGTTTGGGTAGTTACTCAAGGGTGCAAACCCTTCTTCACGTCCCTTCCGCTCCTTAGTCCTGTAAAAATCACAATTCCACAAACTACAACATTATATGGACAAGATTTTACATAAAAAATGATCTTTATGTTATATGAAAAGATGAGTTAGTTACAAACTTATAAGCATCTATTTAAGTATGAACTTCACATATAAATATCATTAACACAAAGACAAGAGCGTTTCGGGAACAAGACGTGTTTCTTTATTAGATAAGTAAAATAATATGAAACAAGAGCAATATCACCTGAATCTGCTTCTGCAGGCTCCAAGCTCAGCCTCCTTCTGGATCCGTCCCGCCTCAAGCCACTAGTAGGTCACCCTCCATTACTCTCTCCAAGATGTGATGGGAAAAATGACATCCAAACACAAAGGAAACAAAGGTTTCCTCTACAAGATGGGGGAAGTGCAGGAGGCACAAAAGGTCTTCAGACCTGATCAGGGGGATAGAAAATCAGTATAATCACTTTGCTCCAAAATTTCTCCTCCTTAGGCCTCCCTCATGATGTCTTTTTATACCAACTCCAAGGTAGTTTTTTAGTTAGGAATTGGTTGAGGACAGTTGAGGCCACGGGCACTAACAGGTGATCAGCAGGTGAAACCCGCGATCTCCGCCCGAAAATACGGAATTTTTATATTTTTTATGTGTTTTAATACATATACGCGGGTTAGCCATGTAGAACCCGCGTATACACGCATTTAACTCAGGGCAATGTCGCGTACAGGGAATAAAACACTGTTTTTTAGATATGTGACCAGGTCTAGAAGGAGGGGTTGCCCTAGGCCATGGCTGAAGCATCACAAACCATACTGGTGAGATTTGGAGCTATAACAGATGCCCCCTAATATATGAGGTCAGAAGGGGTACATGATGGCCGAAATGTATTAAGCAAGTAAATGGAAAGGAAACCTGCCAAAAGCTGAGGAGTACTTCACCAAAAGTCAGCCTGCCAAGCCACAAAAGAAGATCAGAAAGAAACACCGTCTGAGGCGGGCATACCCATGCTCAGAGAAAACAAAGTAAAGCATGTCCGCATATCAAGTACAAGCGGATCCACTAAGTATACAAGTATAAATGACTGTGGAATACATAATGGATCATCTGATCATAGTCGAACAAGTACATGTCTGAATATCACATATAAACTGTCAATGATACTAGAAGATACAACGGATCACTGATATCAAAGACTGATCCCAAAAAGGTACCGACTGAACATGATGGATAAGGATGGTACTGCACTGCAAACTCAGGTGTCAGCATATAGAATGTCGCCGTAACTGACTGCAACATATAAGGTGGAATGGCATCAACTAGCAGTAACAGGAGCAACTGTCAAGTGAACCAATGAATGCTGATACAACCTGAGGTCTTCACCGACCGCCGTGGTACATTTCTACACCATGGGAATAAATGATCTGAAGTCAACCATGTGAGAAATCGTTTGATTACCGGTCATTAATGTATACCGTTAACAAACGCGAGACTACTCACCGATAATGATAATGAGCGTCAAGGTACCCAGTACAAACTGACAAGTGTGAATAAATGAGCTGTAGTCGAA
>APFE030894229.1:6034-31027 GCA_000404065.3 Pinus taeda | reverse complement strand
TCGATCTATATGAAAGTGAAGTGGAAAGCGAATCTATGAAGGGTGATCTCTCAAGCGCTGCAGCTGCGGAAGTGCGGAGGTGCCACAGAAGGTGCAGTGCGGAGACGCCACAGAGGCGCCACAGAAGGCGCAGTGCAGAGACGCCACAGAGGCACCATAGAAGGCGCAGTGCGGAGGCGCCACAGAAGGCGCAGTGCGGAGACGCCACCGAAGGCTCAGTGCGGAGGCACCACAGAAGGCACAGTGCGGAGGCGCCACAGAAGGCGAAGCTGCGGAGGTGCGCGGCGCCATAGAAGGTGCAGCTGCGGAGATGCGGAGCGCCATAGAAGGTGCAGCTGCGGAGGTGCGCGGTGCCACAGAAGGTGAAGTGCGTAGCGACGCAGGCCGGAGAAAAGGAAATTGCGTATCTGTCTTAAGATCTTTTGTTGACTGATTTTTTTGTTGATAAGGTGTTATGGGTTTAGTTTACTGTTATTGTGGATCTGGTTATCTGGGTGAATTACTGGTACTTGATGATCATTTGATGTTTATGGATCCAGTTTGACAATTTATGAAAAGTGGTCCTTGAAAGAAAAGAAGTAGGGGGTTGTAGCTCCCTTCCAGGAGAGACTGGAAAACGAGAGAGAGTTGTAGCTCTCTGCAGTTTGCAGCCTGCGTTCTGGTAAAGGACTGCACCAGTACAAGACCATTGTAAAAGGAGTTTCTAATTTGAAAGAAGATAGAGACATATTGCAGCAGGTGGTTTTCACCCACATTGGGTTTCCACCTTATATCTGGTGTTCTTTGATGTGACTGTCTGTTTTTCTTGCTCATTATTTTATGGTACTGATATGCAAAAATAATTCAAAGTGTAAATAAGGAAGATTTGTTAAAAGAACTAGATAATACTGATTCACCCCCCCTCTCAGTATTATTTTCAACATACGCTTCACCTGATTTGACCAAACAGTTTTCTCGATCTCAACCGTTCAATCAACCCCACTTGATCTAACGGTTGATATTGATATCGGGTGGATAAATTGCAAGAGGAATAATTGCTCGATAAAGCGGTTTTCTCTCTCCAGTATCCTGACATGCGTTGGTCAATGAATGGTATCGGGTGTCCAACGCTAATACCAATTACCATTTTTTTGGCCGCCCAATAATTCGCTTATTGCTTATGAAAACCGCCTTCCGTGGATTAATTCCTACACTCTTATGTCATGCGATGACGTAGATCTCCTACCATCAGCGGCTCCTCTGGATTCCTCTTCCGCTAAAGCTTAAACTCATCTCCACCGTTTATCTCTTAACTCAGTCCTATGCGACTTAATCTTAGCCGCTTAATTCCTTCAACCTCGTCCATTGATCTCCAAGATCCAATGGTCATTGTGCATTTATCCATTTATGACTCTTGGACTTGATCTCACTTGTATTTGGTGAATTTACACTTTAACATAGTTTCTTTATTTCTCAACCACGACTCCATATATAAACTCTTTGTGATATCTTTGATCGATGACTGGGTTTTAAAGCGGTTCAAACACTGCTATTAACACTAAGGACCCCAATTATGCTTTGAACGCTGCGATTTATAACTTCAGGCATAAAAACAGAGGAGACACTTAGATTGATCCGTAGGTGAATATAAAGAGATAAGGGAAGGGTTTTAATAGAAAAAACACCTTCACAAACATTGATATTTTATTCAATAATGGGTTACAAAGTCTTAACCCTATGGCTCAATTACAATAATAAAAAGACCCTGTTTCTCTTGCTAGCCTTTATCTACACTCCAACTAATCTATCCAACCTCTCTAACCTATCCAACCTATCAATTATACAAAAATATCACAATTTATACAAAAGTGGATTCATGAACCAATTCTGGTTCAGATCCAGAAATCTCTCACTCTCTCCTAGATAATCTCTTCAACTCCACTCTTTTCTAAACAAATGCTAAATCAAGCTTTAAAATCCCTCATATCCTATTCAAACCAAATAAATATAACTATTTGGCCTGATCTCTACACAGGGAGGATCAATCAACCACTATACCCTTTTTTTCATATGTTACAATAAATAAACACTCTCATAGATTTAAATAAATAAAATTAACTAAACTATTGTCTTCTAACCCTTTGTTAGTCACAACATGTGATCATGCCATTACATTGCTGACTAGGCCTGAATGCTCCTGCATCATTGATGAAACTACGCCCATACAGGTTATTGATTCATTCGAACAACTTGCACATAGCAGACATGGTGAGCAGTCACAGGAGCAGGACTTTGCTAAGGAGATTGAACATATTCTAGAGAAGATGGACATGGATGTGGTTCAACCAGAGTTAGATCAGGACATTGACCTCATGCCTGAGAACCAAGAGGTCACTCCACTAGCTTCACCAGATCCGGGAGCAGAGCAAGTGCCAAGTGATTAAGGAGACACTGAAATCCTTAAGGACAATCCGAAAGTGGATGTGCACAACATATCATTCGATGAGTCACAAAATAGGGTTGTGCAGTCATGCAGAGTGCCCACTCTAGATGTCCATGTATCTCCTGTGCCGTTTGAAGAATGAGTGATCGTGTCCGATGTGCGCAGACATCCAACTACATTGGCCGATGCTACCAATGCATATGCCGAAGCCACTAGCTCAAGTGTTAGATTCTTGATAGCCAAGAATGAGCGCATGGTTAAGGAGCTACAAGAGGCCAAGTAGGGAGAAGAGAAAGTTACAACATCCTCCGGATAAGAGTTGAGGAAAGTGATACTTGATGAAGTATCATCTCTTGAGATAGCCATGCGGAAGCTATACTTAAGGTTCATCACCGTGCATAAGTTAGTTTTCCATCTTAATGGTTGGCAGCAACGCTGTGCTAAGAGAGAACAAATCTTGACATGCATACACACTTCTATTGATCACATGCAAATATGGATAATGAGGTACAAGGGAACCCCATTTCACTTGCCAAAGATGATGAAGCCAAAGGTAGTGGAGTTGAAGGCACACATCTAGAGTCAAATCTGGAACTATGAGGAACTCTCGAAGCTCATCACCAGCTTACAAGGTTCACATGTATGAGTGTTCAGGACAATGGATGTCATTATGGACATGCATGTTATCCCATCCATTGGCACACTCATCGAGGTGAAGAAAAAGAACCAAGTCCGACTGGAGCTGGACATGTACTTCGATAAGTTGATTTGCATAGCCACCAATGCAGACTTGCAGATGAGTACAGACACTATGCACCAGTATGTTGCTGATCCAGCTGCACTCAAGACTATGATGTACATGTGATCAAATGAGTTGGAAAGAGGTTCCAAATCAGTGTACCCAAATGTAGCGAAGGCAAGAGTTCGTTTTCAGAAGGATGTCACCACATGGTACATAGACACCATAACAGACTACCAAGATTGGTATCAGTTTTCCACCATCGATCATCGAGAGGATTTCGAAGAGTTAGTCTTTCAACAACTGCCTGAATCTTAGTGATGCCTTGCATGGCTTACTCAAGTCCATTTTTGTCTCACATGGGTACATGTGCAGATTGTATTGTAAACATATTGTAAAAGTGAAAGACCAAGTGTCAATAGTAGAATGTAACAATCATGTGTAAGTTGAAGAGTCATGAGGGTAGGTGAAGTGTCACAAAGGGGAATGTTAAGGGTCACCCCATCCTTTGCTATTTATAGAACCTCATAACTAATTGTACAAGCTTTTGGGAGCCAAGATTATGATAGGTATAACTGGACTATATTGTAATGAGCCTTGGCTTCTCCACAATGCAGAGCTAGTACATCTCTTTGGAGGAGCAAGCAGCAGTGACTGTACTATTCCACTATCAGGGCTAGTGGTTTTCATGGTTGCATGTATGATTGGATCTTTCACTCTTTTAATTTAACAAAGCCAACACGTTTCATGCATATGTTGTTATTGTAGTTCGACTATCCTGGTTACTTTAATGATCTATGTAGCTGTAATTTACGCATGTATGTATGGACTATTCCGTATGTGTTTTTATGAATCTTATCGAAGCATGTTGTTGATATAACCCATCACTTTGGATTGTTGGTTATCCTTCTTTCCATCTCGTGATATATTTTTGCTCGTGTGTTCCCTTTCAAGCTGCGTGTTATCACAGGTTTCTAATGGGCACACTCTTCCCCCCTTCCTTGTGTTACAACCTTTCATGCACCTTCCTTGACTTGTTGAAAGGTCACACCCTTGCTACCAACAAGGACATCTTACTTACCTTGCGCGCAACTGCAGTCAAGGCGATACCATACTACCCATCGCTGAGACTCCTACTCCAAATGGTCTAAGGTCTAGTTGGTACTTCTTACTAGGGAGATCCCCTGACATGTTGGTGGGTCCAACACAGTCAACAGTTCCATAATGATATCATTAAAGGGAAATCATCGAAAACTTGGGACATGGATACCTCACAATATTTGCAATAAATCGACTAGGATGGACAAAGTATATAATTTTTGAACTAGCTCTCAACAATTAGCAGCTTCATATGCACTATGAGGCATAAGAAATCAAAATTTGGAGCATGATCTTCTTCCACATAATGAAAACGCATAGAATCCAGAAGTAGACTACTTCAAAATAGTAAGGTACAATGTTGATTCTCAAAGCCGTGAAGCAGACTGTGTTTTCTCTTTTTTTGCGCTAGAGAGAGCATCATAGTGGCCTTACATACTTTGAATAGAATGTGGTTGTTGGGTTGGAAGGCCATTCTTGATTACATCTTAAAGGATGTTGTGGATTTGCTGAAAAATGATTTCACCCCTCAAAAGAACTCAGTAAGAGATCTTATGCCTAGTGCAACTATAGGTTTTTCATTTCTAGAATTGCATTAGCTGATATTTATTTTGCTTCTGCCTCTAGGAGAAATTCTAAAATCTCTAGTGAAGTTGGAGTGGAATGAGTTAAAGTAGGGAGAGAACTAGAATAAATTTACTATTCCCTGTACTCCAGGGTGTAGTTTATTTCATCTCCTAAAAAATGATAGAGAAACAAGTAAATTCTAGGATTTCTCCAACTTGTGTGGAATTACGTGTTGAGTATTTTCTAGCAAAGATGAGCAGCACAGGGAGAAGTATCATCAATCGAGCAAGTGCATATGAAAATATTTCTTAGACATATGAAAGGAGGTCAAGAAGAGGAAACAAAATTTCCTTTGCAACATATCAAGAATATGCAGTTAAACCAAACTTTTCCACATACTCACCTTCTTATGAAATATTTACAACTTATGAGAACATTGTCTGAAAAGAGGTACATCTATACATAAATATTTATATTCTCAAAATCCTATTTGCATTGGTCATATGCTTGTATGTTTTGAACATCTTTTCCATTTAGAAATTTAGATCCAAGAAATTGTTTAGACTTTGGTTTCACAAAATCCAGGGTTTACTCTCTCAATTCTCTCTTCAACATATGAGTTCATATAGAAATTGTTTGAACGTAGTTCTCAATAGAATTTTTTTACGGTAACGAGAAAAATAAAAATGAATCCCATGTTGGTATGGGGGCTAACCCTAGTGGAAATAGAGCTATATTTAATGAGATCTATTTTTTACCAATGATTGGAGGTGATACTATCAGGAAAAAATTAATGGAGGTGTGTAAAAATAAATGTGGGTGAATTTGCTGCTGAAAAATGCCCCGAGAGTCACATGCATGCAAGTATTAACATGTTTGGTAATTTTTACCAACGAACATAATTTTTTTCTTTCCCTTTATTTGATTTTTAACCCCTTTTTTTCTGAAATGCGGTCTGCATGAAGACCCCCCATCGGGGTGAGGGGAATATTAGAGAAATTATTAGTTATTCTGAGTTGGGTTATCCTTTGTTGTATGGATCACAAAACATATCATATAGCCCATTGTTACATCAATTTAATTGAAATAGGCCAACACAAGGACACTAATATGAGGTTTGGCAAAGGATGAATTCAGTGGATTCTATATTTTCCTATTTCTATTTATTGACATTTTATGCCCATTGAAGTGAATCATGGTAAATGGTGCTTTTATGGGGGATTTAGTGGCAGTTTTTATGGAGAATAATAATAAAACTAAATCCCATATTTGGTCAGGTGTTAACCCTTATAGAAATAGAGTTGGATTTAAGGACAAATATTTTCACTAATGGGCAATGGTGATTGTATCAGTAAAAATAATGTCGGCATTGTAATAATAGATGTGTTTTATACTAAAGAAAACCATCGACGACATAAGTGTACTAAGTATTATTGTCTATTAACTTAGACCAATGAACAATGCTTATTGTTTTTCTTTTCCTTTACAGGATTTTAAAACCATTTTTCCTCAAAATATTGTGGGCATGAAGATACCCATTATTAGTTATGTTGACGTGTGTTATATTTTGTTGCATGGATCAAAAACCATATCACATAAACCATTTTTTATGTGAATTTAGTTTATGTAATCCAACATGGGAACATTAATTTGGAGTTTGCCAAAGGATGGATTACATGTTTTTAACGTTTTATGATGTGTAGATTGTTTGACTGAGCCACGTTTTTTGAAATAAATGGATCATTTCCTATCTCTGCAATAGAAATACCCCATGGAGTTCCTATCACCCATATGGTTAGGGTTTTGGCCTCCCTTCTATAGATTCCAAAGGTTGATTCATGACTTTTTAACATTCAACCCGCCCGCTTTTCTAACTACTTTGTTGGACTCTCTTGGGAGAGTGACCTAGGCGATCATATCTACAATGGTGGAAATCATAAAAAGACAAGAGAATGGTGATAAATAATTTCTAAATTCTAGTGTAGACCTCTCAGGTCACCCCTAATACTTGGGTGCCTCATAAACATGATTATGTGTGAGCCATGTGCTTTGCTAGCCGCAATCAAGTAAAGCATCTCTTAAGGGTATGCAGAGGCAGGATAATAAGCCTTTGCCATTCAAATCACCTCCTTTTTTATCAATAGTCATTAAATCATTTAGGGAGGGTGATTTTAAGGATAACCCAGGGAACTAGGGTTGTTAAGAACAAAATTGTAAATGGATAAATAATAGTGTTCAAAAATATATAAGTAGTTTGTGTGGGACTCCCAGGGTAAAATAAGAATTTGGGTGCCTTATAGTCATAAAGTGATGTTTGAACTCTAAACTTCTCCTATTCAAAATCAAATAAAGCACTTTTGATTTAAATAGGTTATGCACTGTCAATAATACCATGCGTGCCCTATATGCACTTTAGATTTGTTTTCAACTTCTAGTATTTTATTAAAGCCTTGATGGCTATTAATAAATTTTGAATGTCTTCATGAATCTTGATTATTTTGTAAGGTATCAATAATTGTGAATAATTATGTGCCTTAATATGTTATTGGCATTGTTGAAGAATTTAAGAAAGTTGTGCTTTTGCAAAACTTCGTTGGGGCTTTGTATGATGTGGATTTCCTTAGATAATTTTTGTAGCTACCAACTATTATCTTAGGTACTCATGTTTCTATTACATGTTGGGTGAATTATCAGGGGCGCCCTGTAATGAGAAGAACACTCTCTCAAGTTCTTTCTTTACATCCATTGGAGGAGCCTAGCCCATTGGGTTTAACAATGAATAAAACCTTCCTTCATAGAACTTATTCAAATGAATCTTTCTCAAAGGTATTCAACATTTTCCCTTAGTTGTAGAGAATTCAATCCTAGAGTTGGGTAGAAAGAAATATCAAAAATGTGTGGTAGGACCAGCTATCGTTGACAAGCACAAGGCCTCAAATTTTCTAGCTTCAGTTTTTATAACTGGGTCTTGGGAGGTAATATACAAGAATTAACTGTCAAGTTGCATATAAATTCATTAGTTTTGATAGCCACATATGGAAAATTGCAAAATGGTACTAAGTAACTCAAATTTAATGACTTTGCATTAAGTTAAATGATTATAATTCCATCATATTTCAAGATACAAAGATGATTTGGTGGAAAAATGTTATTATGAAAAACAAAATCTTGTTTGGGAAGTATTGGAGGTTGGTTTGAAGAGTAAGATAGAGGTTCAATGGTCAGATATAACCTGTTTGAAGGCCAGTTTTCTAGGCAATGAACCTGACACCCTAGAGATTGAAGTAAGTATCTAGGTTGTTTAGTTTTTTGTCTGAAGTTATGTGGTGCTAAAGCACAAGTATTTCTAAAGCAGTATATTTTCTTCTATCTCATCCAGGTATCCAAGCCTTCACTTTTCTTTAAGGAGATAGATCTCCAACTAAGAAAGCACATTGTTTGGGAGGTTTCTTCTGACATTACAGGAGGCCACACATCTATATGTCAACAACTCATGTCATAAGATATGTTGATTCCACAAGGCATTCATTTCCCAAAGATTAAACGTTGTAGACATTTATTTGAATGGAATGTTCATCATGTTATAATAATATCAATTAAGAATTCCATATCTCCAGTCAATGAGAAGAGAGGTTTCTTATTTGCATTGAAATGATAGGAGTTCCACCTTTTCAACGACCCTGATGAGGAAATGCAACTAGAATGGAAAACTCTTTGTTTAAGGAGCTTCTCACATTTAAAGTTGTTGTATATTTAAAATCCCAAAACCAAGATTTCGAATTGTACATGATACAAGTATTTTGCCAATAGCAAGTTCTGACCAACATATAACATTGTTGAGAACTTAATGTTACACAACCTCTAAAATCGGGAAATTAGCCAAGTCATTATTCAATGCTTGCAATGTAAATCCCAATTGCATAAAATGTGAATCCACCACGATAGGAATTGAATCTATTCATGTAGGTTTATTGAAATTCAATACTAGACATATGTAACTTCTTTTACACTTTAAAAACTAGTATCTCGACTTCCACTTAACTATCCCTATAGGATGTGGCTTAGGAGGATGTGCCAATCCTCAACTAGCGAATTTTACAATTTGATAGTACGCATAACCCTATAAAATATGTACAAAGCACATTATGTCTTTCCTAGTATGAATTTTACTCCATGTAATTACTCTGTGGGGCGATTAGTATGTTAGAGATGTTGTAACGTAATATCCCATAAATACAAATATAAATTAAATAAAAAGACTACTGTGATGGAATGTAAAAAATTTAACTCAGTCAAAATAAAATAAAATAAATAAAAATAAAATAATAATAAAAACAAAAATGACCCCTAGTATTGAGATCCCATGGTTTTCATGTGGAATATAGGATATTTAAAGGGGGAAATTAAACTAGCCAAGATCCATCTATCTCGAGATCTACTAACCACCAAGAGAAATCAAGTCTCTTGAGATGCAAACCTCTTTTAGAGTGAAAAGAGATTTGATCCCTCTCGGTGCTTGGTAGATTCAGAGTTAAGACGGAGCTAGGATAGTTATAGATTAATTATAGACTAAAACCACACGACACACAATCCCAGGTGTTTGATCATAGGATAAGTATCTCTCACATGTTGCATACATATGAAATAGGAGTCTGCTCAACATTTTTGGTCATGATTGTTATTTATTTTTGTATGATTTTTACAAGTAGAGGAGAGTGAATTTTCGTAACCTCTATGCAATTTTGTTGGATGAGAGTTGATTCTGTAGGTTCCAATTTATTTTAAGCCAGACAAAATTTCATTTGTATGTTTTGCAGAATACATTTTTGCAGTTTTCTCAAGGAATACTTGATAGACATTATGAAAAACTTCTATAATGTGATCATTGGTTAAAATTTATAAGGAAGGCATCATGGGTGCAAATTCCCCATATTTTGATTCTAGTGGTGCAATATTTCAAGAACATAGTGAACATACTTGTTATGGTGTAGCACATGAGCATAAATCTTATTTGTTTCCTTAGTTTGATCACTCAAAAGATAACTATCTTCCAGCTTTCTCAAGTCTTTCAGATACTGGAATACTTATTTTGAGTATGCATATACATTACATCTATCATATCTATCTGATAAAATTAAAAAGTAATGGAATTTTGATAAATTCATTTGTTTTCCATTTGCCTTTCATTAATGGTCTTATTAAGTTTTCTTTCAAATTTCAACTACCCTAAAGTGTTCAAAGTTTTTATAGAAGTCCCCCGATTGGGGTGCAAGCAGGCGGATCACCTCATTAAGACAATGTTAATGTGTTGTACCACAAGGTACAAAACCACCGCTCGCCACATGCTCAAGGCGATGGGTGTGGTGGCCTTTTGCATGAAGATGGACATAGTAATAAGGAAAGGTGACAATGAGAGGAGGGCAAGAAATTATGTTTGCAGTTACCGAGGAGGGGAGTGTAGCGATAACCAAAAATAATGAGTAAGGTAAGGGGACTGGAGTGATGGGCTAGTGCAGCGGCCCCATGAGAAACAAAGAACCCACTGAATGCAAGCGAAGGAACCCGGGTTTGCTGAGTGGTAATCTTACCCCGGAATACATAACCTTCAGACTTGGTTAGGAAAAAGCTCGAAAATCGGCTAAACCGCCACGCAATACAAGAAGCTGGGTCAGTGAGATCATGACACAACCAACAAAGACTCAAGGCCATGGTAAGAGGCCACGAGAGGCCAAACATGACACTAAACCCGACTCTTTGGGAAGTCAACGAGGTAGAAATTCTATCAAAGAGCCTAATCAACGAAGCGAATAATGCTTACCGAGAGGGAACCAATTAGGAGGTTAGGCGACTGTTAGAAGATTGGGAAGCAGACATGAAAAGGCAGTAGAGTGAGACAGAAGTGGAGTTGGAGGATTGGGGAGCCCTCGTACCGTACCCTGGGAACACATGAGGGAGAATTACCGGGTATAGATAAACCCTCTACTTGTATTGGTTGATGAAAAGCCTATTAGGAAAGGCAATGGAATAGATCTCGGTGGGCATGGTAGTTACGGTTCAGGGACTACCAAATTACAAACATAAATTTCAGAAGGTGCAGTTCCAACTACATAAACAAGACATCTTCCTCGGCCGAATTGAGAAGCATCTTCCCTACATACTGGCTCAGACATAGCTTCCAGGATTGAATGCAAAATACCCACCTTTGGTTGAATCAGTGTCAGTTGGAAAACATGAATAGAATTCTTACTTATTGATAGTTTTGTTTATATATTTCGATAGATATATTTTATATATATATATATATTTATATATAATTATTTATATATATTTTTTTTTTTTTTTAATTTTATTTTATGCAGTTACATATGAATGTAGGACTTTAGAGTATGGAGGTGGACATGGAACTGAAAATTATATTGCTTGGATAGAGAGACTTAAGATTTTTTTCTACTGGATGGCATATAATGCGAATAGGTGGCCAACAGATTTGGTTTCCCATTGGGCAAGTTGAGGCCACCTATATAGTTCTATGTGTTGTTAATTTGCTTTTTATTAATGCAAAAGGAGGATCTCCCAAGCTTAATAAAAATAATAATTTAGAATTATGTTTGGCTTTTTGAGTATGCATATGCATTACATTTATCGTATCTAATTGATAAACTTAAAAATTAATGGAATTTTGATAAATTCAGTAATGTACTCATAGGTTAGTGAAGAAAGTGGAATCAGTTATGTTGATGACCTGCATGTGAACATGGCTGATAAGTGTGAGCGAATGAGATTTGCAACACCCTTTGGTGGTTTGGGAAATCAAAGTACCCATTTAGTTTCACTGAAATCCATGGATTTTAAGTAAACCGAACAGTTTCTAGCCCATTAGATAATAGGTGTGCTAACAATTCAGTTCCAATTGTTGAAGATACTTGGCAAGCAAATAAAAAGATGCTTGGTGATATCGCACAACATTTGCTAAGTGATTCTCTCTGATTAGCTAGATGTGATGAGAAAAAGGTTATTGCATGTGGCAATTCAATGAATTCCCTTTTATAAAAGGATGTCTCTACAACACATGCATCCATTGAGAATACTAGATAGAAGCTTACAAAATTTAGGGGCAGGTCATGGTCTAGGGAGGCTAGTGAAAGGAGAAGACAATGGACAAGATTGTGAGATAAACAATGATATGACAGACAGAATTTTGAGTAGGGATGACATAATTAAGTCTGAACTATGTAAGGGAATATGGTTACATAGATTGTAAACTATCAACAGGTATTCCTAGGCAAGATTCATTAGTAGATTTTCTAGTGAATATTCCTCAAATTGTGCATCTTTTCATCAATTTTTTTTCATTCTCCTGATGAACTCATCAAAAAGTTCTGAAGAACCTTGAACAACTAGATGGAACCCTTTTCACTGAAATGTGATTTCTCATGGTGATAGAGCTAGAAATCAATTGTTGGGATCATGTAATTGTATTTCTTTCAGAATTTCATTGAAATATTGGTTAAGATAACTGCAAGGTCCTTATGCTTTTTGGGTTGAGTAACATCAACATTTCATTGATATTTTTCTCTTAGAAGGTGCTAAGAATGGTCTGTTATTAGTGGGATGTGATGAGAAAAAGGTTATTGCACGTTTCAATTCAATGCATTCTCTTTTAGAAAATGATGTCTCTAAAAAAACGTATTTGATGGGAATACTGAAAGCTTAGAACAGGGGCAGGTCATGGTCCGGGGAGGCTAGTGAAATGAGAAGATGATGGACAAGATTGTGAGATAAATGATGATATGACAGAAGCCGTTTTGAGTAGGGATGACATAAATTCTGAACTGAACATGATGGAAGATGGTTACATAGATTGTAAATTGTTAACATGTATTCCCATAAAAGACTCATTAGTAGATTTTCTAGTGAATATTCCTCGAATTGCATATTTCCCTCATTGTTTTTTTCATTCTCCTAATGAACTCATCACAATTTTCGAACAACCTTGAACAACTGGATGGAACGTTTTTCATTCAAATGTGATTTCTCATGGTGATAGAGTTAGAAATCAATTGTTGGGATCATGTAATTGTATTAATTATAGATTTTCATTGAAATATTGGTTCAGAGAACTAAAAGGTCCTTATGATTTTTGGATTGAGTACCATCAACATTTCATTGATATTTTTCTCTTGGAAGGTGCTAAGCATAGTCCACTATTTGGAAACACAGTATCTAGATTTCAGGCTACATGAATGTAAGGAAATGGTGTCTCAAATTTTTGAATTAATGGAAATGTACATCTCAATATATGTGTTTGTTCTTAAATTAATAAAATTGTAGACCTTGGAATTCCAAGGTATGGAAATCCTATTCAATCTGTTGGGTTTCCAGTGAGTCTTACGCAAAAATGAGTGTTAAAATTTGATTTTTTTCTCTGGAGGTATTGTTGTGGGTTTAGCTTTGCTTTTTATTAATAAATGTATGGTAGATACACAAATCAAATTTGAATATATTTGATTTTATATTGAACTTTTGGAGGTAACTCTTGTTAATTCATAAGTTCCCCCCTACACATTGACTTATGAACTATTGGAACTAGTCTAAAAGTTATAGTTATAACTAGTTGGATTTGAACTTAAACTTAGCTCAAATAACCGTAATATATTATCAATTTTGTATCTTTATTCCTTTAGTGTATATTTCACCTTTATGGGCAATTGCTAGTATAATTTAGGTGGTTGAAAATATTTATAGTTATACTTGATATTATTTAGTATTGTAATTAACTTATGTAACTTTGTGATTGCATATTAAATGAACATGCACGTTGTATGGAATTTTTTTAATTTAGTAACAAAACCATATTAATTAATTTATGTTGATTAATAATGAACACATAAAATCAATCTAAAATTGCTAAATTAGTAGTTATATTGATTAATGATGAACATAAATAAAATAAATATATGATGACTAAATTAGTCATTTATAATAATTATTAATGAAAGTAAATGAAATGAATATAAAATACTAAATCAATGGTTTATATAATGAATATGAAACTACAAAAAAAAGATAAATGACTACTATAAATGATAAATTTTTGATTACAAATGATGACTAAATTTTGGATATATACGACTATCAGTAGCTAATTTACAATATCTTATAACACGACCAAAATTTAGTCATATTTTTTTGGTCATTAATTGGTTTCAAACGATGGCTAAAATATGCATATATATGATTATTAGTAACTAATTTATAGCATATTATAATGCGGTCAACATTTTGGTCATATTTCTTTGGTCATTTTTTTGTTTTCTCAGGTGATCGTGTAGTATGTATTTTGTTGTTTATTTGGTCATCAATTATGCAATTAATAACTAAATCAATGATTAAATTAATGACCAAATTAATGACTAGATATACTACTAGACGATAAAATTGAGAAAACCAATTAATGATTAAGCTAAATATGAGTAAAAATTGGTTACATTATAAGATACTGCAAATTGGCCACTATTGGTCAACGACTGAAAAATGGTCATTTATATGCAAAATGTAGTCATTTTTTTAGTAACTAATAGTGTCCACTTACTGTCAGTATCACAGTTGGTCTACAAGGATTAAATGGTGATTCCATCCTTAGATCTTCATTCACCATTGTTATGGGATAAACACACAAATTTTTTTGTTCATCTTCACTTGATGCATAATAATTATCATGGTTATGGGTCATCCACAAACCCACAATTACAGGTCAACCACATAAAAAATTTCTCTAATATTTTCATTTCCAACTCAATTTTGGGTCATCCACAAACCCATAGTTATGGGTCAAGCACAAAAAAACCTTGTCTTCATTGGCACTTGGCACATTGTAATCACTTTGTTATGGGTTATCCAAAAACATGTGGCTATGTATTTACCACACAATTTTTTTCTTGTTCATTATCATTTGGTTATGGGTCATCCACAAAAACATGGTTATGAGTCAACCACACAAAATACTTCTCTTATTTGGCTCATATCTTCTTCATCAATTCATTTACCTAACCAAGAGTCACATTCAGTAGAAGTTATAATGATGGACCTTGATGTAATGGGGATAATTTCCTCCTAAGGGAGGAGGATTGATCTGAATGGAAGGTGGTATCCACCCATGATATTGAATCATGTAACTCAAACACACACAAGAAATAATATAAATAAGAGGCCTCACCTTTCAAAAAGACAAGGAGGACTCGACAATGTACACGTAAAATGTTTTCCCATTCAATTAATGGACATTTTGGTGTTATATTGTTCTTAGTATTTTTTTTTCTATGTCTTGTGGTCATATTTATCCTCCTTCCTCTCACAATCCAGATGATGTGGCCATAGGTTTGCAATCCTCCATCAAAATTTATTTATGATCTCAACTGCATTCTTACCATGCCCAAGGAATATCTTGCTTAGATTCTGCTTAACCCCCAAACTAAATGTGATAAATCATGCTAATTTACTTCTTCTCAAATGCAAATACCATATATGTTTTTCACCCTAAAATAAACTGCTTTACACCTATTAAAAAAAAGGTCATCTAAATTTGACACCCAAATAAGAAAATCATTCACAAGAAGTATATAAAATAAATTAGGATCTTCTTCACTTTTCGTGAAGCTCACCATTGATCCTGGAATACGAAACTCTCTGTGTTTGCTTTAGTCCATTGAAGGCTTTATTAAGCCACTAAACATGGGACTTCTTCCTATAACCTTAAATCATTGAGGTTACTTTATATACATTTCAAAATAAAGTTGTCTTCAAATCTATCTAATGTATCCTCCATTCCATTACTGTACTTATAGAAATAACAACTCTAATGTAAGTATACCTAGTTACTAAAGTAAAAGTCTCCTCATAGTCTACTTAGTATTTCTAGGACTCCAAATATGATTCATATAGTTTTTTTAACTTCCCTAAAACAACATAAAATTCTATAATGGAGTCTATAGGTTTCAACCCACAAACTTCTCTTATATTCATAAACAAATTTAATAAAAACACATATAATACATAATATTTAATTGATAAGAAAATAAACATCATTTAAAAAAAAGAAACACTTGTAAAAGATATACTTGACAAATGAAAATATCTATCAAACTTATACACTAAACCTTGGTTTTAACCATAAAAAACTAAACCATAATTTTAACAATAAAACTTAGAATTTGATGACTAAATTGTAAAATCTTACTATTTAGTTACCATTTGGAAATTGAATAAAATGTTAATATAATTAATAAAATAATTCAAATTAGAAAGATGGATGTGTTTTTAAATTTTCAAAGTAAACTAGACCCTCCTCCTAGAGCATTATGGTTCTAATTTGATGATTAATTTATAAGCAATGTACAAAACACATAAAAGCTTGAAAAGAACATTGAATAGTACATCTCTAAACACACATGAATGTTCTACCTTTTTATCTTTAATATTAATTAAAATGTATGATTCTAGTAAAATTCGCTAGAGTCATTTGGATTTTGTATATCAGACTTCTTTATAACAATTTGGAAAGTAAATAATGTGATTTAATTGTAGTTGAATTTGCATGTTGTGGATTTAATGCAAAAACATATTAAAAATAAAATTTATTTTGTTTGATAAGATAGAAAATAATAGTTGCAGGGAGGTACTGATATTGAAACCTTAAGACAGAGAAAAATAAAAGCAGTCTAATGACACTAGAAATATTTCTTAGGCTGCTAAGATAGAAAGATAACTGATAAAACAATGCAAGAACCATCAAAGAGACTATTCATAGGCGTGAAGGCTATTGTTGGTGGTATAACATAAAAAGTGTTATTTTTTTTTTTATCTTAAATAGTAAGGGCCGTGCTCTATTTGAGCCTCTGTTGTTTTTGTTAAAGAGAGACTATTCTCTTTTGTTAATTGAAATAGTTGGAAAGTTAGTTGTAAGTTTTATTCACTTTTTAGAAAGGTATTTTTAAACTCTATCAGTCACCATATTTTTAAAAGATTCATGCAAATTCTATGTGGGTGAAAAACCTTTCGTGCAACTAGTTTCTGCCCATACATAGAGGGCATCCTTTAGAGTAACTAGCACAAAAATATATGCAAACTTTCTTGGAGGGAAGACAACATATAGCAATATAATCTTGGTGATTCTACGAAGCAGAGACTGGTCAAGAATTGTTCCCATACCTGATGTTATGATTGAATAAGGATTGTTATTAGTTACAAGGTCTAGAAAACTACAAACAAGTAGAGAATCATGAAGTTCACAAGCTTTGATAGTAAGTGTTATCCTCCACAATATCCCAAGGTTGAGAAGGGAAATCGAAGGAGGTAACCTCAAATAACTTACGGTTCAACAGCTAGCCCTACGAAATCAGATAGGGATCTATCTAAGAATTCATAGTCAATGATGAGTGGAATGGGAAAAGATTTTAGGCTAGATATGTTAGGCTCAGGTAGGGTTTTAAAAGTTTTAGGTTTTGATGTTGGATAAGGGATGAAAACTAGGTAGCTAGCTCAAAGGATCAAAGAGTTACAATAACAAAGATATAGAGGAGCAAGGTAGCAATGATTTTGTGATGTCTTAGGGGTTTGTCGGTGTAGTGTAGTGTTTGAAATAAGAAAAAGGTCTTAATGAGAATGTGCACCATGAATTCATTAAGTAAGAAGGAAAATTACACAAAATGATAATCCCATCAAAACAAAACTTTGTGCAAAGAATTATGCTTATAAACATTAAGGAGTACCGGTGAAGATATAAGATATGGAAATGAGAGATGTATATCATTCATAAAAAACTATAATAGAGAAAATACTTCATCACAAACTCTTTGCACATGAATTCCTAGATAATAGCTCCAAACTGCTCCTTTGATTTCCTAAATAAAGAGTTGAAATCCAAACTACTAGTGTTCTCTCCTCTAATATCCGACCTCTTCTATGACTGAAAAATAAATTCATATAGAACAAGAAACAATTTCCATGCTCTTAGGGGTCGAATCCCTCAATGTAGCATAAGTTACATGAAAATATCAACCAAAACCCTAAAGATTAGGGAGGTTCAAACAAACCCTCCATTTAGAAAAACTGATGCATTTGACCTCAAATCAATCTTTAAGAGCATAAACCTAAGTCAAAATTAATCTACCAAATCATATTTACCCATAATTTTATCACTAAGACATCAAAATAGCAAAATTAAATCATTAGGGTGAAATCTACTAAAAAATGTTGAAGAAAAGCCCTCACAGGGATATGCGCAACGCCTAGCTTGTAGGAGGCTTTTGGAGGCCTTCTTGAGCTCCAAATTATGATATTGATAGCTCATTGGAAATATATGGATATATATTTCTAATTTTACCCATAAAGTAAGTGATTTGGACACTCCAGCAGGGAGAAAAAGTGATCTTCCCAAGACTACTCCGATATGCGCAACGCTTGTTTCAAAACAATGGCAGAAAGTGAATTTTTGACCCATTTTTTGACATTTTCTCTCAACCAGTTTGCTGACAAGGCACCCTAGGTGGATATATGATATGTATAGGTGATTATCTATATATCCATGTAGAATTTTTGGCATTTTTAGGTCTGAGGAAAAAGCGTTGGGCCAAGGTGCTGCATTTTTTGTAGTGTGTCAAAATTTCGGGGTTTTCTGCAAACATAGGGCTACAATATGGAGCTATATATCTCTAACCATAAATTTTTTTGGAAAATGGAGAGAGGGTTTTGTATATAATTATGTTCTTCAGAAAAAACTCTCTTAGTTTTTGGAAATTCATTTTCATTTACTTTGAATCTGTGCCACCCAATCATGGCTAAAACAAGAAATTAACTTGAGTTTTTTATTTTTATTTTTCCGACATAGGCATTCAAGAAAGTTTCATATATCCCAATCTATGATAACTGTGTAAAAACGAAAGGAGGTTTACGTTCCTTAGTATATTATTGAAAAGCACCTCTTTCACCTTTGTCAAGTTCATCTCCATTTGGTCAGAAATATACTTTGAGAAAAACTGTCCCTATGTGCAACAAATGATTTTTTAATCTCCCTTTGACCTAGTGAAGGAGATGGCTCACTCTCTTGCTCTTTATGCCTCTTGAGATATCTTTCCCATGGACTCCTTCATGATTCCTTTTATTAGTGATTGTGGTCTTTGGATCCATTGTGAAATCCCAGCTCACTAGGAAGGGAAATTAGGGTTTAGTTTAGGAAAATAGGGGTTTTGGGGCAATTTTCGGAATGGAGGGAGATGAAGAGTTTTGAGGTTGTCTAAATTCTTGGGAAAATTTAGGGGGGTAGGTATAAATTCTAGGGAGTGTAGGGAGGTGTAATTTTAGGGAATGAGTGAGGGGAAGGTGTCCAAAATGGGAAAAAAATAGGCCTAGCCTAGGAAAGTGTAGTCTAGGCTAGGGTTTGTGAGAAAATGATGAAATTGAGGGATTGGTGTTACACAACATTTTGTCATTGTCCCTATACTCCCCGTTCCATGATCCTGGAGGACCTCTATAGTGAACCTTACATGCTTTCCCATCATGAAGGAACTCCCATTATGTCCCTCTTTATGAGCAAAATAATTCCCTTTTACATCATTTTCCAAGAATCTTCCATTTTTCCCAGTTTACAAGACCGACACTACTGACTTGTTTCCTCCTCGCGTCGATTTGCAGAGCTTAAAACTAGCAGTCGCACCGTATGGATCGAATGAGCCCTTTCTCAGTCATGCCGATCCTCTTTTGGAAAGTTTTTTAAATATGGAGTTGAAGATTCCAGGTCTAGAAGCTTTGTATTGGAAGTTTGGTAAATGGTTCGGTTGGATGGAGCCGAGGAAGTCAGTTTGGGCTCCTTTCCCCTAATAGGATGGAACCAAATCAAGAGATAAGACCTTCTCCCATGATGAGAGGAACCATCTCCCATCCATTCACGCTATATAATCCTCTCTTTTTCCCAAGAAAAAGCTAGTTGGAGCTTTTAGAATTTGAATGATCAGCAAGACATCTATAGCTTGTAGCTTTCTAGTGTATGTTTGAGGGAGAATAGTGTGTTTTTTGGTTTGGGTTGAGACTAGAGGGAAAGAGGCCTAAAAAATTCCATTGTTGGGGCTATCCATGAAGTGCTAGTAGAAGTGTGGGAACCCGGACACATCGGAGGAGACGAACAACATCAAGGCACCGATTGTAATCTCTTTCTGATTTATATAAATACAACTATTGATTGATTTCCTACATGAAGTGTCATTTTACATCTTTATGGCTTAATTATCCTTGACCTATTAAGTAGGATGAATGTGATATTTTATGTTATTACGTTTTTTGTTTGCTTGTTTCAGGTATTCCAAGGAAGGAAATGAAAAATAGTTGGAGTGAGGAAGCAAGATCACCACCAAATAGAATAGCATTCTAAGAGGTAGGCCCTCTTAATTGATTCTAGCTTAAGGATATTTTCATAGATTGTTTGTTTGTGGCTAGACCTGCTCTTTCGGGCTAGAGGAATTGTTTGTGTCCACACTTAGAATTTACCTGCACCACAAATAGGCAACTCCGCTGGGTAACCAATCCTTCTATTTGGTTGATTGTCATTTTATGGTTTTGTGTGGACTTTCCTAGTATCACCATTTCCCTTTAGTTTTCTCTGCTTTGCCTACTTTACTGCTCAGAGTCTGAAATTTACAGTGGCAAGTCTAGTTTTTACCTTTGGAATTTTTTATTTTTCCCTTTGAATCCTTGGCTAACGTGGTATTTTTCAAAACAATTGCGCTGATCAGATTGACTTTCTCTGAAATAGTCGCGCTGACCCCCTTCTAGTGCTTGTTGTCAGTGAGGTAGTCACACCGATTCTTGTAGGTGAAGATTAGGGTTTCCCCTAGATCTTAACCAATGTGTCTTGTCCCCTTGATTTATGCCTGTTAGCGTGTTCTGACTGTGTTCTCCCTGACTGGAAAGCTCCATTTGCTTGGTTTATATGCTTGTTCGATTTGGCTTTTCTTCACTTTATTTCTTGAGTCTTTGGATGGTTAGTGGCTCTAGGACATCTAGGTCATCGCTCGTTCAACTGCTTGTGTGCTCAACAAGTCAAATTGATAGTGAAGTTTCTCCTTACATCTCATTTTTAGTCCTTTGTTGCTTTGATTTTCATTTGACAAGTTTGAAAAGCTTCATTTATTGATTAAACGTCTCTTTCCGGGAATAGATTACATTTCCCATCTTGTTCTTGGTTGAGTCATTGCATCATTAGTTTGGAAATAATTCTCTTTTATGCTTTGCATTTGCTTGAGATTGATTGTATTGAAAAATTTTCATTGAAGTGTTTGTGAAGATTCGTATGGTCATTTCATTGAAAAAATACATAATTCTAGTTTGCTGAAACAATATGCTACGTTAGTTAGTGTCATTGAAGACTAGAGTTGCATCAACATTTGCAAAAATAAGAAATGAATTCTCTTTACTATTGAAAGGACTGTTTGGAGTGAACTTGATAGGAAATATGGGAATTGGAAAGAGTTTTTCATTATTTTATTTTCAAAAGTGAAGTAGTGAAAAGGTCATTTTGTTTTCGATTGCTTGTTTGTTTGCATTTGATTGTGTTCTCTACTCTCATTAGTGTAAGCAATTCATCGAATCGAAAGAGTCTTGTCTCATTTAGTTGCATATAGGAGTTTTTGAGTCACATAGATAAGGCTTGAAAACTGAGACATAATTTCAAGATAAACTTTAAAATGAACTCAATTAACCTAAGACGCATTTGAAATCTAACGATCATATTTAGAAGGTCTAGGCTAGAGATGTGTTCTGGCGTCTTTAAACCTAGCAACTGTCGTTCACTTCGGCACTAAACAATGCTAGTATGGACTTGTGCTCCTTGTACCATCGCGTATATACAGGGAGGCTCCACTATGTTTCAATCCTTTATCCATAGGAAGCCGACTCTGCTGCCTTGTGAATGTGATACAACGAACACAACATTCAGGGAGATTGCCTGCCTACACTTCTCGGTTTGCCGGGAGGTATTCTACAGTTCATGGTTACCTGGTAATCCTTTTTACCTAGGTCATCCTGAGTAGTCATTTGATATTTTTGACTCTTTAAACTTAAAAGATCATCCGAGCACTTGTCCTTTCGAGCTCATTTTAAATCGAAAGTGTTAGAGTCACCTTTGCTTCTTTCTCGACTCTTAAAACATGAAAGAGAACCAGTTTGTTTATGCGTCTTAAAAAATTGTTGCCCACGATCTCATAACATTCCTGTTAGTATTTTCTAGAAAAAATCGTGAGTATTTTTTTTAAATACATTTTAAAGCCTTGGAATTTATCTCTCTGTGCCTGTTATTTGAGATAAAGTCATCGTGGCTGAACCATTAGGTTCGCCTAGTTCCTTTTCCTCTCCTCCGCTTGAAAGATTGTCTGAGGAGCTGTTTCTTGAATTACCACAGTCACTTGAGGACCAAGGTGTTGAACTTGGAATTGTTCTGAGCATTCAACCTTTGTCATATCGTCCTCCAACTCCCTCTGATATTGGGTCACTTTCTGACATTGGCCCAGAATCTCCAGACAATCCTATCCAGACTCTCGAGAGTCCACCGAATTTTGAAGGTCAGCTTGGACTGGTTGTTTATCCTCCGAATCCTTTGTTCGATCTTATTGTGATATCACTGTAGCATCCTTACAGTCTGTGTGATTATCCAAGTATACCTTTGGAATTATCCCCTCGAACATCTTCGGTCGTTTTTCGTCGCTTGTTTCCACCCATGGAATCTGAAGGCGAAATTCCAGTCTCCTCTTCGGGTCACTCGGAGGTTTCCAGCCCACACACTATTGAAGAGGAAGAATATCATTTTCCTCTTGAAGGTTTCCCCTAAACGGGAAGCATTCCAACCAGTGTTCATCTTGAGTTACCACACAATTACATGACTTTAGCTCAGTTGGTTTCAGGTAGGCCTAGTGTCTCATTGCTTTATCATAACCCTATCTGGTCATTTGGCATTAGACCTACCTCAGGTCTGTTCATCCAGAACCTGACCTCCAACCTAATCGCTAATTTTGTAGTTACTTCAGTCCCGATACAACTCACCGTTCCAAATCCTCTTGTCTCATTGGTCCAAGTCACCCTTTTGGTTCAACCGACGGCCTCGAGTCATGTATTTGTCAGTTATTCGATCCCTCTAGTAAGTGGACAAGTTGTACCACTGCCTGGGGGGCATAATATGAATGCTTCTATGATGTCAGGAATAACCAATGTAAGTGGATCACAAGCTCACATGGTTGGGATGAAACAACCCTCTTCTGGTGCCATTTAAAACCCTGCTAGTCCTCATGGATCAAGCAATGTCCAGTACCAACAGGTTCAAAATCCTGTTGGTCCGATTGGGTAAAACAACAACCAGTATCAACAGCCCTATGGGGCTCAGGTTTAGTACCAAAATCCTTATGTTCCATATGGTTCACAAGGAATGGTCAATTCACTGTACGTCCTTTAGCCTGGACAATATGTTCATCCTGGTCTGTCCGCTGCTCTCGATGGCTATGGCCATATATAGTTCAAAAATTTTCAAGGTCCCACTCCGGGAACTATTCAAGCACCCTTGTAGCAACAAGGAAAACTTTTGCAGCAACAAGGGAAACCTTTGTTGTAGCAAGGGCCATCCATGCAGCAACAAGGAAAAATAGTGCCTCAGCAAGGACAACTGCAACAGCCACAGGGGAAACCCTCACAATAGTTGCAACAAACCATGCAGCCGAACATGCAGTATGTTTGGCAAACCTCCTAGCCTATGTCTTCGCAAGGCCAACCTCTGCAGCCGCAGGAACAACCTTTGCAGTTGCAAGGTCAGCGCTTGTAGCAGCAAGGCCACCCCAACCAACAACAAATCTTATACTCATATCAATAGGGCCAACCTTTGCAAGGACAAGGTCAAGGTCAAGTTCTGCAGCAACATGCCCAAAATCCTAATGTCCAAGGGAAACAAGTTCAGAATTGTTTTTTTCAAGGGTAACAGGTCCAAAATCCTTATGTCCAAGGGAAGAAAGTGCAAAATCCTTATGTCCAAGGGCAAAATGTTAAACCCTTATGTCCAGGGGAAACAAGTTCAAAACCTGTATGTCTAAGGACAGCAAGTGCGACATCCATATGTGCAAGGCCAATAGGCTCAACAACCTCTTAACCCGTATGTTGCTTATCAATAGCATATGGTTGGACAATTTGAACGCTTTCAGGGTCAGAATCCTCCCTATGGGAAAGGTAACCTACAGTGGGGGAAAAATCAAATGCCCTATGGACAAAACCCTCCACTATGGGGACATAATACTTACCAGCAAGGATGGGCTCCTCTAGTTGGACCCGCTTATCAGCCTCCAATGCCTTTTAATACTCAATTACCATTCTTGGCTACACTAGAGTTTCCAGATGTGTCTAGACTCATGATTGATCTGATTCTTCTTTCACCATACTGGCCTGCGGTTCCATCCAAGATTTCGAGTGATTGTCTGAAGTTTGAAGGAAAAGTGAAAGAGGATCCACAAGCCCACATGATGACATATCAACTCTGGTGCTCCTCGAATTCTTATGTTGATGGTTCCATTCATCTTTGACTTTTCCAACGAACTCTTACAGGTGCTGTAGCTAAATGGTATATCAAACTCCCTCGAAAAACCTATCATGACTTTAACACTCTCGCCATGGCTTTTCTCACACATTTCCAATTGCCGGTTCATTATGAAACTAGCATCCATTTGCTAATGTCACTCAAGCAAGACACTATGACCCACATCTCTGATCATATCCATGAATGGAGACGTAGGTGTCACCTAATTAAGTTCGAGATTGCTAATCAGTTGTTGATTGAATGGTTCACCAAATCCTTCGTTAACAAAATTTCTGAGGACATTGCTATGGGAGGATGTGTCACTAAGGAACAAGCCATCACATGTGCCCAATATCTCGACCTCTTCTATTTGCAATCGGGCATGTTATATGATGTGTTATCCAATGCGCCAAGACCATCATCTGATCTGAAGACATCTAAGTCTCCTGCTACACCTCCTGTTGATGGAGTAATTGATCCAGGTGGATGTTGGTGGCCACCCACCTATCCCATTTGGACCCCCACAACTATCTCTTTCAGTTTTTCAGTTTCCGTAATTGTAGCACAATTTAC
>APFE030894227.1:0-13490 GCA_000404065.3 Pinus taeda | reverse complement strand
CTCATTGCAAGAGTGTTTGTGTTGTTCGGGTGTAAACTCTTGCAAAATCAATTATGTAATTATTTTTTCTAATTAATAAAATTACGTGTCTGAGGACACTTCTGCCATTATTTCCACCCTTCTTCATATGCCTTTTTTTATGATTTTTCTTTAATTAATTGTTCGAGGCTCAGGGGGTAAGAGCATGATGTGTGAGATATAGCAGTGAATACCCCCTTTAAGGTAGGGTGGTTCGTTGCCCACCAGGGGTTGGTACAATCATGGGTTCCTAAATAATAAAGGAGGCTCATCTAAGGCCTGTAGAAACCAGAGTGATGGCCATGATGATGGGGTAGAGCTCATGTATTGGATTTTTCCCACGTGCTAAATGTGTTTTTCCCGACCATATTTAGCATTTTGTGGTACATTTTCCTGTTGGATGTGGCCAATTAAGCTTTTACTTTTCTTTTCAGCTACATCTACCTCCGGGGCATCATTCCAAGCCCAACCCAAGGTGTGGGCAAGGGGAAGGGGAAGGCTAACCCTATGTGGACCCAAGTGGGAGAAATGATGAATGGGGTTATAATGAGTGGAAGGGGAGTAATATATATGTATGAGGGAGCGAGACCACACAACCAAAATCAGGGTTTCCCAAGTAGTACCATCTCTAAAGCCCAAGGGTTAGTAAAATAGATCCCACAGGGCTAGGGTCCAAGGTTAACATCCAAAAGAGGTCTAGGGGATAACAACACAAACCTAGCCTACTCTTTCCGCTGAATCCCTCTGTTAATCCATGCCCAAAAGTGTCTATGATAAGCAAACTACAATACTCAATTACCAAATGACACGACATACCTTTAGGTTTGGGAGGCCCACCTTCAAACATATGATCATGGCAAATGGGTAAGGGATCACATGGCTGGCTCAGGTAGTAGAGAAGTGGCACAACAATTTAATTGGTGGTTGTTGGCTACCGACTGAGGACCATCTTGGAGAAATTTTTTCTCTTAGGGATATCACCCACAAAATGGTGGGTAACATCTGGCTTCACCTGGGACGTGATCTCTCAAAGAAGTGGATGAAGCTACTGAAACAGGAGGTCACGAGAACTCCAACAATCTCTTGGTTACCGCAGACTTGTTACCTGCACATATAATATAGGAAAAACATGGGGTAGCATGCTTTGGCAGCGTCTCATGATCGCACATGGTTGGATTAGGCCCATAAAAATCAACTCATAGAATAAAACGCAGTTTTTTAAAATCTAAATGTAGTTAATCTATCATGAGAAATATCATATGTCATTAGGTCTAATGCAAAAATCAGCATGCAATGGCATCCTACCCTAACATGCATATAATAATGGTAATACTAAGTGTAATCATAAATCCGATGCACCCAACATATCATCATATCAATATCCATATGCTTTCCAGTATGACTACTCATCTAGCAAATCCCGAAGCGGATGCAGATACATTTGTATGGAGGATGAAGCGGGTGGGAGGTGGAAAAATGTGATCTCCATTCGAGGTAAAAGGAAGCCCTAGGAGAAGGAGAATAAGCCAATCTAAAAGTGCAGGGCTTTTCCTCTAAGTACGCAATGGTGGAATAAAAGATCACTCTGAACAACTCCTAAACAAAATCATTGTTTATAATGTCTTGCTTTGTAGATGCCACAAGGTCGTGATGAGAGGGGAACGATGGGCAAGGGAAGGAAGGGGTGCAATAAATAGGTTGGTCAAGGTGATGGTTACATTGGAGAGGGGAGGTCATGTAGTGATCAAAACCCTGAGGGTGTTTCCAAGGAGGTAAAGTATAATCATTGTGGGGATCTTCCTCGAAACTATACTCGAAAGGGGGAAAGGGCTCACGGTCACTTGAGATCATATGACAAGGGGTGAGGGAATCACTTGATGAAGGCTTAAGATGATGAACAATAGAAAAGGGAAAAGGGGAAGGTGAAGTCTCAATGGTACCGTTTCTTGAAAATCCAACTGTAGAGACTCAAGTGATTTGAACATACTCTCGGAATCATAAAGAAGGGAGGTATGAGCAAGGGCCTTATCAATCCTACCATTGTTGGTATTAAAGATAGGGTCTTCCCAAAAAGGAGAATCAATCATCTCCAATTGCTCCTTCTCATGCAAGGGAAAATGATAATTCTCCTTCCCAAGGGTATCGATGGATATGTCCTCATAAATAATGCTCGGGAGAAAGGGAGGACCACTCTCAACCTCATCCTTGCTGTCGGTGTCATAAATGGGAGCACAGTCAAATTGAGGGCCAACAACTTCCCATTTCTCGTTTTCAATATGGAAATAATCTCCAATTTCATCTTCTAAGGAGCTAATAGGATCACCTTCCTCAAGGTTCTCAAAAGGAGAATCATCGAGAGTACTATCCTTGAGAAAGGTAAGGTTAGTCTCAACTTCACTTTCCATAGACTTATTCTTCCCAACACGTGTCCTCAAAATCATCCTTTTCATCGTGTGGACCCAAGGAGGACTCGTCTTCCTACTCATTACTTAGATTCTCAATGTCTTGATGATGCTCGATGAAGGCTTCCTCTAGGATGCTTAATGCAGGGTGTACTTGAAAGTGTCTCAAAAATCCATCAATGAATTCTTCAATAGACGAGATGCTCCTACGTTCATGATCATGCAACTATGAGTTATGACCATCGAAAGATCCCATGAACAATAACATGAGGACATCTTGGTGAACAACCCCCTCTCTTGAAGCATGTTTATTAAATCTTCTACATGATCAATTGTGGAGAGTGGATCACCATCAAACACGGGCACCCCACATACCATCCTTCCTGTGACATGATTAGGGTGCCCAGGGATGGCAGCAATGTCAAAAGCAAGAAATTTATCAAAGAAGACATCCTATTTGAGATATACATGAAAAATATATAGGAGTCACCAGGGTGAATTTAGAGATGCCTAGAAAAATGCTTGCTTCACCCTACAAGCATCGACCTTAAAGTTCAATGAAAAACTAGGGCTTCGTTCTTCCAATGGAATCGTCAATAATGTTATGTCAACATGTCATACGGGGAACAAAACACATGTTTTGTGTCCTCGACAATGGTGCCAAAGTGGTACTACTCAAATTAGCAGGGGGGAATAGAGGGGAACTTGTTAGGTCAAGAGCAACAATGAAGCTAAAGCCCATTGTCACCACAACTAAAGGTTACTACTCTTTACGGACTTTCACTGATGGGAGGAGACTCAATATATAGAGAATCACTTATGAAGGATAGATCTGTGAAAATTCCTGAATCTAACACAACAGAAACCCCTACTGCAATTACTGGTTTACAATCTCCTACTTGTTCTTTACATTAGCAAGTTATTTAATTGCATAAACATTGAAGTAAACACTATGCAACGTTCACAGATAGACAGATCATGCACTGAAGTAAACAAAAACAATAACACAAGGGACTCCATTATTTTTGGACAATGGTTCCCAGAAAAACCCAATTCGAGAAAACTCGTGCAGCATATAGAGGGTTTGTATTATTAAGCAGATTTCGTGAATACAACTAGGGTGCCAGAAATGGCTCACTCCATAGATAATTTCCTTGGCAGTAGTACCTCTATCTGGAGACAGATATTCTAACAAAACAACAACCAGATGATCAAAGCCCACAGTGACTCCGACTGTTCCCTATGCTAGACAGCAAAAGCTGCTCCAAGCATTGCTCAGGAACTGTGTCACTCCTCCAAGAGTTGCGTCACCCTATACTGGCTCAGAATCTGCTGATTTGCTCCCAGTCTGCCCCACAAAATCTCCCAGCACTGCCTCTGAATCTCTCTACGACTTTTGCGTCAGCCTCTACAGCTTCTACAACCCTCTGCGTCCTCTGAATTAGCTCCTACAACCTCTTCGTCAACCCTTCTAGGGATTGCACTATCTCTCCCTACACTTCACTTCCTTTCTGCTATGTATTCTTCAGCATTGGATGGAAATCCCTTGCTGAATTTCCCCTCACTACAATTGATCACTAACTCGATTTCCTTAGCAAACCTTGCCCCAAAAAATCGAATTCTTGATCTTTCTTCATGTATCTCCAACTGACCCTCAAGCCTCCTCTTATACTTTTCCCGTTGACAATTCAACAACTGAGATTAAGTCCCTAATCAACAGCTAAGATTAGAACTAACTTGATCCTCGTCACTTGGAACTTTCTCACCCATATTATATTAATACACATTAATATTTTTATTTTCCTAAGTTTAGATTTAGGAACTCATTAAAAATATTAATTATTTTAATATCTCTTCATTCAGGTGGAATTTTTCCAAGCAATTTTCTGGGTCTTGGAGATCTCATATGCCTTAACCTCTCCACCAAATTTCAAGGCTAGAGAACATCCGATGCTACCCAAAATCTACACTCCCTCTTAGCGAGGAATATGCTTTAGCAATGCTTCATTGTAGAAGCATCACACTGATCCTTTGCATCGGTCCTTTGTTCTGATGCTTGGCCTACTGCCCCACATCCACTGCATTGATGGTTCTTGTACTGCTACCCATGACACTGTCACTGCCACTACTACATCTGTACTGCAACTCCCTCTCAAAATTTTGCCCATGCTGCCTATAGCACTGCCACTGCTAATTGTTGCACTGCAACTTAATTAACGAGAAGTAAGTAACTGACTTCACCCCAATTACTGACATCCTGATCAGTCTGGAAGCTTCGTGATGGTGAAGCTACCTTTGTTGCTATCATGTGCTCTCTTTGCTGCCACTGTGCTGCTACAACCTCTTTTGTGCCCCTCGCACTGTTGCAACCTCCACTACGCTACTACAGACATCTGCACTCTAGCATTGCCTTGTTGCTCCATCACACCTTGCTCAACCCGACACCTGTTATTCAAGATTTTGGGCACCTCAAGGATCCTGCCCCCCTTATGTAGTCCTCTCAACTACAACTCTATGTCTCCCCACCTCTTCTCTAGAGGCGCATGAGCGCTCATGGCACAATCATCATCAGTCTCGACATCCTTCTTTGCCTTTGCTGGAGAAGCCTTTGAGTCGGAATCTTCTCCCTTGCCTTTCTTCCTCAGGCACTGAGAGGCATAATGTCCCAGCACCCCACAGTTGAATCACTTGACCTTGTAGATGTCTTTCTTCTTCCTCTTCTGTACTCTTTGCTATCCCGCTGATGCGAGAGCTGCATCCTCCTCCTCCTCTTTCTTGATTCGAACTCCCTTACCGCTACTCCCCGCCTTGGTCAATCTCTTGAGCTCTTCTTGTCGAAGAGTTGCCCACATCTCCTCCCAACTGGGGAGAGTCGATCTGCCCAAAATGGTTTGGACAAATGTCTCCCACTCCTCAGAGACTGCATTGAGGGCAGTTTCGACCATGAACTCTGGATCCGGTGTAGACCCCACGAAAGTAAGCTGGTCCCAAATTCCTTGCAACCTGAGAAGGAATAGATCTATCTCCTCTCCTTTTTGCATCTGATCTGACCTCACCTGATTCTCCAATAACATCTTCCACTGCATGGAAGAGCCTTGGTATAAGGTAGTCAATGTCTGCCACATCTCCCTTGTTGTGTTCTTCTCAGCAATATGTGGTATGACATGATCCTTGACCCCGTCTAGGATCATGCATTTCGCCTTCGCCTCGGCCTCCTCATACTTTTCATTTGCATTAGGGTCAACTGGGACATCTATTGTTTTCACGGCATAGTCCTTGATGCGATGTTTATCTAGGATTGCCAGGATCCTAGCTTTCCAGATGACAAAATTGGAAGCCCCGTCCAATTTGTCCTAATCCCTCAATCCGTTTACTGCCATCTTTGCTCCTCTTCTCTAGACTCCCTCTAAGTCCTGATTTCCCTCTCAGAAATCCTCCCACCAACTGTTGAATCACTCCTCTCCAATCCTCCTTTGCAGCTGCAACCCGGATCTAGATTTCTTGTCTAGAAATTTGTCGAGGTAGTGCTTCCCTCTACCTTGGTTCAGTCTCGTTAGACACTGTTCTGCACTAACAGACACAACATCCCACCAGCTCCACAAATCAAAATCTGCACAGTTCCCTTAGCCCCAGCAACTCGAAGAATCTGAGCCCTTCAGGCTCTGTGCAATCTCTGCATGGTCTCAATCTGCTCCTCTCGGCCAATTACGTCAATCCTTCCTGGCTCAGAAAGATGACGTGGCTCTGCATTAGCCTGATCTGCCCTCCTTTGCCTCTATGTTGGCCTTGATGGCTAATGCAGCTACTGCATGGACTCCTCCCAGCTACTGCGTCTTCCTCTCCCAGCTCAGAATGCTGACGTAGGCACTGCGTGAGCGTCTGTGTCACTCCTCTCGCCTCTTCAACTCTGGAACAACACTGTCTCTTGGGACAACTACTTCTCTGCTACAATTTCTCATATTTTCTCGGTTGGTGTCTTCAGTTGCCTCTGATCTGCAATTGCTCTGATACCATGTGAAAATTCTTGAATCTAACACATCAGAAACCCCTACTGCAATTACTGGTTTAAAATCTCCTACTTGTTCTTTACATTAACAAGTTATTTAATTGCATAAACATCGAAGTAAACACTATTGCAGCCTTCACATATATACAGATCATGCACTAAAGTAAACAAAACCAATAACACAAGGGACACTGTTATTTTTGGACAATCGTCCCCGGAAAAATCCAATTCGGGAAAACCTGTAGCATATAGAGGATTGTATTATTAAGTAGTTTTGTGAATACAACTAGGGTTCCAGAAATGGCTCACCCAACAGAGAATTTCCTTGGCAATAGTACTTCTATTCGGAGATAGATATTCCGGCAAATCAGCGATCGGATGATCAACCCCACAACGACTCCAGTTGCTCCCTATGTTGGACAACAAAAGCTACCCCAAGCATTGCTCTGGAACTGCATCACTCCCCCAGGAGCTGCGTCACCCTATCCTGGCTCAAAATCTGCTGATTTTCTCCCAGTCTGCCCCACAGAATCTCCTAGCGCTACCTTTGAAGCCCTCTACGACTTTTGTGTTAGCCTCTACGGCATCTACGTCAGTTCTACGACCCTCTGCATCCTCTGCGTCAACTCCTACGGCCTCTGCGTCAGCCCTTCTAGGGCCTACGCTGTCTCTCCCAACACTTCACTGCCTCTCTGCTATGTATTCTTCAGCCTTGGATGGAAATCCTTTCCTGAACTGCCCCTCACTGCAACTGATCACTAACTCGATTTCCTCAGCAAACCTCGCCCCAGAAAATCGAATTCGTGATCTCTTCATGTATCTCCAACTGACCCTCAAGCTTCCTCTTATACTTTTCCTGTTGACAATTGAACGACTGAGATTAAGTCCCCAATCAACGGCTAAGATTAGAATTGGGTTGATCCTCGTCAGTCAGAACTTTCTCACCCATATTATATTAATACACATTAATATTTTTATTTTCCTAAGTTTTAGACTTAGGAACTCATTAAAAATATTAATTATTTTAATATCTCTTCATCTGGGTGGAATTTCTCTAAACGATTTTTGGGTCTTGGAGATCTCATGTGCCTTAGCCTCTCCATCAAATTTCAAGGCTAGAGCACATCTGATGCCTACCCAAAATCAACTAGATCAACTAAGATGGATGTGAAGTGATCTCGAGGACCCTTTCATAGGGGAGGCTCAAGAATGGGACTTTCTTACTTCTTAAGCAAGGTACAAGCCTTTCTAGAAGAAGGGGATCAGGATTTAAGGGCTAGGTTTGGGGAGTGTGAATTGTAAAGGAGCTTCCAAAACCCTAAAATCCTTGTTGAACTTGGTTTCCCAAGTGGTCTTTGAAGAGTTGATTTTCAAAGGTATGGGACCACACAGGGCCAAGTGGACCCAGGTTAGGTCAAGAGGAAGGAGTTTAGCAACGAATGATAGAATTGACCTAAACAAGGAGGAGAATGGGATCAAAGAATTGATTTTCAGTTGAAGGTGCAAAATGATCCCTATGAGGAAATAGCCTAGGGAAACTTAGGGAAAAAATCAACCTCGAGGCTAGGGCTTGGGATATCTCACAACCCCACCGTAGGAATTTCCTCAAATTTGAACAAGGCCTAGGAGAGACACTAGCGTAGTTGAGACCAAGAGATCGAAGTTTTTCTATGGATGGTTTGTTGGAAAAATGATGCCCTAAGAACCCTAATGTGGCTAGACGTAGAATAAAGAAGGCGAGGTGAAGAAAAATGTTTCTTTAAGTGATCACCTTATGGTATACCAATGCCTAATCCTTTGTGGAGATTGGAGTCAAGAAGAATATGAAGATAGTCTTCATTTCTAGGTCAAGGAGGTTCTAAGATCAACTTCGTTTGTGATTAGTGCAAAGGAGAGTGACCTTAAAATATTATATACTACATTTTGCAAGGTGAAGTGGCTTATCAAGATAAATTAAACCATAGAATTATCCCTAGGAAAATTCGTTCAACATACATGGCCCATACATAGAGATATGATATATAGAAACATAATTCCACAAATTCACAGTGAATGCATGCAACAACTAGCCCTAGTATAGCAAAAATATCATTATCAATGTATGTGACAAAGTAAAAGAATAAATAGCATTAAATTTGTACTTACATGTAAGAGGATATATCCAACCACCAATAAACTTTCCAATCAGGAAGCTCCAAGATAAGAAAATACAATCCATACATCAAAATTCATCCACGCTCCAAAATTTTGTCCACCAAGAAGGAATAGCGAAATCTCAAGAGAGATCTAAGTCCAAACCAAGTGATGATGAGAAATGAATTCTCATCATTTGTATTTATGCACCTCTAAGAAGTTCAATTTAGCTATTTGAACCTACATTAGCTCCTAAAATAGAAATAATGTGCAAATAACTAACTTTTGGTGACAAGCCCACCAAACTAGCTCATAAACAAAATAACAAGCCTCTCAGGAGGCCGAGTGATCAATAATACATATCGTTGGTGTTGATTTGTGGTAGCATCGAAGCTATGAAAATTGGTGGAGAGGCTAAGGCACATGAGATCTCCAAGACCCAGAAATCTTTTGGAGAAATTCCACCCGGATGGAGAGATATTAAAATAATTAATATTTTTAATGGGGTTCCTAGGCATAAACTTAGGAAAATTAAAATATTATGTGTATTAATATAAAATTGGTGAGAAAGTTCTAAATGACGAGGATCAAGTCAAATCTAATCTTAGTCGTTGATTAGGGACTTAATCTCGATATTTGAATCGTCAACAGGAAAAGTATAAGAGGAGGCTTGAGGGTCAGTTGGAGACCACACCAAGTTGATCAAGAATTCGATTTTCTGGGGCAAGGTTTGCTGAAAAATCAAATTAGTGATTTGTTGTAGCGAGGGCTAGTTCGACAGAAGGCCGAGAATACATATCAGAGAGGCAGAGAAAGTGTCAAAGAGATAGCGCAGAGCCTTGGGAGGTTGATGCAAAGGTAGCCAGGATTGACACAGAGGCTGAGGAGGCCAGCGCAAGTGACGCAAAGCGCCAAGAGGTTGATGTAGAGGTAGCAGAGGCTAGCGGAGCTGACGCTGGGCTGAAGAGGCAGCGTTGAGGAACTTTCTTGGGGTAGACTGGGAGCTGAGAGGCAGACACAGAGCAGAAGAGGGTGACGCAATCCCTGGAGGGTGACACAATTCCAGAGAGAAGCTTGGAGCAGCTTTCACTGTCCAGCTAAGGAATTGTCGAAGTTGTTGTGGGAATAATGATCCGGTTGCTGATCAGCTGGAATATCTGTCTTCGAGGAGAGGTACTTCTGCCAAGGAAATTCTCTAAAGGTGAGCCATTTATGGCACCCTGGCTGTATTCAGAAACTGCATAATAATAAAACCCTCATATCTGCTGCACCGATTTTTCCGCATTGTGTTTTTCCGGGGACGTTTGTCCAAACATAACGGTGTCCCTTGTGGGATTGTCTCAGTTATTTCAGTTGTTGATCTGTATATGTGTTAAGGTTGAATTTGTATTTTGGTATTTATATTTATAAATAACTTGTTAATGGAAAGAACAAGTAGGAGATAATAAACCAGATAATGCAGTAGGGATTTCTAATGTGTCAGACTTAGAAATTTCAACAGTTGGGTTCTCTAAGAAGCTTGATAAAGTCCATAAGTGCCATAATGATAAATAGGACTTCCAAAAGTAATGGACAAAGGGTTGGCCCCTTGTTCTCCACATAATAAACCTGTGGTGTTCCCAATGGGTGTGAGGGCACACAAGTGACCTCATAGGTTTTCTAGTAAGTCAAAGATGCCTGTAGATTATCTGTAAGGGCTCAGATGATGGTGTAAGTGATGCCACATCAACATACAAGTCTCGGGTCATCCGCCAAGTGCATGGTACAACTGTGGGGTTGTTTGGGCAAAGGTGAACTAGGTGTATCTTCTTCGTCCAATAGGTCAATCTTGAGAAATCTATGAACATATCTGAGGATCCATGGAGTGTTTTCTACTACTATAGAGGCCCATGGCTCTCAAGACACACCCTATATGTGCCGTGTAGCCCTCTGGAGGGTTAGGACCCTGTATAGGGAGACCAAACCCAAGATGGAGACCTGCTGCATTATCTGGTTTATTATCTCCTACTTGTTCTTTTCATTAATGAGTTATTTATAAATATAAATACTGAAACAAACACAAATGTAGCCTCAATACATATATAGATCAACAACTAAAATAACTGAGACAATCACACAAGGGACACCGTTATTTTGGACAATCGTCCCCAAAAAAACCCAATGCAGGAAAACCGGTGCAACAGATATGAGGGTTTTATTATTATGCAGTTTCTGAATACAACTAGGGTTCCAGAAATGGCTCACTCAACAGAGAATGCCCTTGGTAGTAGTACCTCTCTTCGGAGACAGATATTTTGGCTGATCAGCAACCGGATGATGAGCCCCACAGTGACTGTTCCTTAGCTGGACAACGAAAGAAGCTCCAAGCTTCCCTCTGGAACTGTGTCACCCTCCTATGGCTCTGCATCAGCTCAGCAGCACTTAGTCTGCCCCACGAAAATCACCTAGTGTAGCTGCTTTGCTAGCCTTTGCGTCAGCTCTGCGTCCTCAACGTTGGCCCTCCAAGCTCCTACGTCAGCTCTGGCTGCCTCTGCGTCAGCCCAGACTACCTCTGCGCTCTCTCTCTCTGGCACTATCTCTGCCTCTCTGCTATGTATTCTCGGCTTCGTGTTGAACTGCCCCTCGCTGCAACAGATCATTGGTTCAATTCTCTTAGCAAACCCCGCTCCAGAAAATCAAACTGACTGATCAACTTGGTGTATCTCCAACTGACCCTCAAGCCTCCTCTTATACTTTTCCTATTGAGTCTTCAACAACCGAGATTAAGTCCATAATCAACGGCTAAGATTAGATTTGGCTTGATCCCCGTCTCTTGGAACCTTCTAACCCAAAATTATATTAATACACATTAATATTTTAAATTTCCTAAGTTTATACTTAGGACCCCATTAAAAATATTAATTATTTTAATATCTCCTCATCCGAGTATAATTTCTCCAAACAATTTATGGGTTTTGGAGATCTCATGTGTTTTAGCCTCTCCAACAATTTTCATGGCTAGCGCACATTCGATGCTACCACAAATCAACACTGCAATCTTGCATAAGATCCAATGCGTCTCCTAGCCTTCTAGTACAACTAGTCATCAAGGAAATTGGGTAAAGGAGCTTACAAACCATGGACAACAGGTGGGGACTTCATAATGGCATGCCCTTCCATAATGGGCTTTGGCATGTGCTAATATTTCCAAGCTCTAAGGGGGTTAACCAAGTATCCTACTAGGTGGTTTCTACTTCTAAAGTTGATAGTATGTCCAAGGTACATTCTTTAAAAGGGTGGTCGCATGTGATGGAGAGATGAATGGAGTAGGGATTGAAAGGGGCAACCCTGGGTCACATGCTGGGGTACAAGGGTAACTAATAGAAAGGAAGCCCACACTTGGGTATATAATGTATAAGAGGGAGTAATCGTGGTACATGAGGTGCCCCGACCTTGATTTTTCCACCCTTCTGTATATGCCTTTTTCCTTTTATGGTTTTTCTTTAATTAACTACTTGGGGGCTCAAGGGGTAAGAGCATGATGTGTGAGATATAGCAGTGGATGCCCCCTTTAATGTAGGATGGTTCATTGCCCACTAGGGGTTGGAATAATTATGGGTCCCTAAATGATAAAGGAGGCTCATTTAGGGCCTGTACGAACTAGAGTGATGGCCATGATGATGGGGTAGAGCTCATGTATTGGCTTTTTCCCATGTGCCAAATGTGTTTGTCCCGGTCATCTTTTGCATTTAGTAGTACATTTTCATATTTGATGTGGGCAATTATCCTTTTACTTTTCTTTTCAGCTGCATTTACCTTTGGGGCATCATTCCAGGCCTGACCCAAGTTGTGGGCAAGGGGAAGGTGAAGGATAACCCTATGTGGACCCAGTGAAGGATTTTGGACCCAAGTGGGAGAAATGATGAATGGGGTTATAATGAGTGGAAAGGGAGTAATATATATGTATGAGGGAGTGCGAGCATGCAACCAAAATCAGGGTTTCCCATGTAGTACCATCTCTAAAGTCCAAGGGTCAGTAAAAGAGATCCCACGGGACTAGGGTCCGAGGTTAACATCCAAAAAAAGGTCTAGGGGACAAGAGCACAGACCTAGCCCACTCTTTCCGCTGAATTTCCCCATTGATCCATGCCGAGAAGTGTCCATGATAAGCAAACTGCAATACTAAATTACCAAATGACAAGGCATACCTTTAGGTTCAGGAGGCCCACCTTCAAACATACGATCATGGCAGATGGGTGAAGGACCACATCGTTGGATCAAGTTCCAAAGAAGTGTCACGACAAGCTAGTTGGTGGCTGCAAGTGGTTGCTGGCTGCTGGTTGAAGACCATCTTGGAGAATTTTTTTCTTCTAGGGATATCACCCACAGAATGGTGGGTAACAGGAACATTTGTTCAAAAATAATGGTGTCATAATTTTATGTGTGTCCCCATATTTTCTGAGTTCCATATTTTATCTTCCACAACATATTTTATTTGTGAAGATTGATTAACTGTTATTTGTCGTAAAGTAAATTACAGAAGACAAATAATCTCCAGTAGATAGAAGACTAAACTCTCGTTTATTGCAATCATGGAAATTTCACATTCCTGTGTAGCATGTTTTTCTCCATTACGGTCAATCTAAAGGGTGACTTTGGTCCTCCATGATTAATTTAGCGTTTTCTCCAAACTGTTGAGCTTTTAAATGGTGGTTAATGCTAATTTGTGACATCTTTGGTATGAATCACTAAAGTGGTGTAAGAAGATGAAAGTGTTAGTAATGAACTTAGATTGTGAATGCTTTAAGTACTTCACCTCAGCATATCATGATTTATGATTTTTCACTTGTCGTAATTATTTAGGTTCTAAGTTGCACGAAACGGGGAAACGGGTACGAGTTTCCGAAACGGGAAGTGATACTAAATGCGACCTCCCCAAATTTTGGAAACCG
>APFE030894226.1:36708-53700 GCA_000404065.3 Pinus taeda | reverse complement strand
TATGTGTTTTCCGTGTTTATATTTTTGAAATATATTTTATGTGTTCCATTGCTCTGTAATATATAATTTTCTAACAAAATAGCTGAGAGAGAAAAAGCCTTTGGGAAGAAAGAGACTCCACCTAACTCTAATTTAGAAACTTTGTTCCTTACACAAAAGAATCATAAGTTTCATGCTGAAACTTCTAGAGGTGATAAAAGTAGTAGAGGTCGTGGTAGGAGAAATTATAGAGGAAGGGGGGGAAATATAATCAGGGAGACAAAAAACAAAATGATAAACAACAAAGGAATTTTAATGATAGACCAACTATCAAATATTTTAGATGTGGTAAAATTGGTCATACTTCTACTAACTGTAAAATTCCTTGGGAGAGAGTCAGTGAAAGGAGAGAAAAATTAAATGAAAAGAAAGATCAACCACCTCCAAATAAGGGAAAATCATCAGAGTCTACACATTACATTGTTTCTCACTGTAGTTTTAATATCAATGATGTTTTCAACAATACATTTTCTTCATGGCAAGATACTTGGATTTTAGATTCAGGAGCCACTTGTCACATGACATTTAAGCGAGTTTTTTTTGAAACTTTTAGTGACGATATTGATGGTGTTATTTACTTTGCTGACAAGTCTCAAATTAAACCATTTGGCATTGGGTCTATTCGTTTGAAGATACCGAATTTTGAAGATTGTGTTCTACAGGATGTACTTTATATTCCATAGTTTCAGCGAAATTTGATGTCTCTTATCCATATTTGGCAGCAGGGGAATTCTATTCATATATTTGATGGAATCATCGAGATAAGAAGAGCATCTGATCATGCGGTTGTTATGACCGGTGTGGAAGAAGGTACGCTTTTAAAATTAAATGGTACTTCATCTACTAATTCTCGTGAAAATTCTGTTCTTTTGGCACAACAAAGTGATATCCTGTCTCCCAGCTTGTTGTGTCATGCTTGATTTTGTCACATCAATTATGGCAACATCAAAATTATGAAAAAGAAAGGTATTAAAGGTCTTCCAATAGTTCCAAGAAATATTATACCTTGTGATGCTTGTATTATAGGAAAGAATTGTAAACAACCTTTCATAGTTCTTATTTCATATCTTCACGAAAATTAGGTCTCATACATTCAAATTTATCTGGACCTATGCCTGTTGCAATTGCAAATGGAAATAAATATGTGCTGACATTTATTGATGATTACTCAAGAATGTGTTGGGTGTATTTGTTGAAGAATAAGTCACAAGTATTTTATGTTTTTAAAAATTTTCATTTGATGATTAAAAATGAAACTCAATAGAATATAGGCATTCTCAGAATTGATAATGGTGGCGAGTACATTTCTCATGTTTTTGAACAATATTTAAAGCACAATGGAATCAAACGTCAGACTACCATACCTTATAATCCACAATAGAATGGCATCGCAAAATGTATGAATAGAACTTTGCTTAATATGGTTAGGTCTATGATGTTCTTTATGAATGTTAAGTTGATGTTTTGGGGAGAAGCAGTGCTTTGTGCAGCTTATATTCGCAATCATTGTCCTTCTTCTATCATCAATAAGAAATCTCCTTATGAAATGTGGTATAATCGTCTTCTTGTTGTTCAACATTTTAGAGTCTTTGGTTCTCTATGCTATGCATTAATTGCTAAACATCAGCCGCAACAAGTTGGGTGCTAGGAATCACAAATGTATTTTCTTGGGATATTCTACTACTTCCAAAGCTTATAGATTATATGATGCGGAGAATAAGAAGTTCATTGTTTCCAGAGATGTTATTTTCCTTGAATTAGAAAAAGTAATTCCACTGTTGATAAGCAACTAAATCATTTGGAGAAATTTGCATCTAAGTTCTATTTTGAATCTGATAATGTTGTTCCACACACTGAAGGGGGGGTTCCCATTCTGGATAATTTTGTGGTTCTTCCATCTTTGACTCATGAGAATTTTATTGCTAAAGAAAATTTTGATGATAGTAATGTTTCTGCAGGACCAGAAATTTCTCTTGAAGAGTCTGTTTTTCAAGATGAGCAGCCATCACAACCACTTCAACAACCTTTACGAAGATCTATACATGCTCGAAAATTTCCAAGCAAGTATGACGATTTCTAAAGGTGATTCAGGTAATGTTTCTCATGATTGTGAATTCAATCATTGTACAATTAGCGAACCTAATTGTTTTAAAGAAGCTGCAAATTATGATGAATGGAAGGATGCAATGCAAAAGGAATATGATGCACTTATTAAGAATGGAACTTGGAGGTTAGTGGATCCTCCTGCAGGTGTCAAACCCATTGGTTGCAAATGGGTCTATAAGATCAAATATAAAGCAGATGGTTCACTTGATAAATACAAGGAAATACTTGTAGCAAAAGGCTACGCTCAGAAGGAAGGCATTGACTACACAGAGACATTTTCTCCTATAGTAAAATGGGGCACAATTGGAACTCTGTTTTCTCTTGCAGCTCAGAATAGTTGGAAGATACACCACATGGATGTTAAAACAATTTTTTTTATGGCAATTTGGAGGATGTTTATATGTTTCAGCCTGAAGGTTTTGTTGTTAAAGGCAAAGAGAAAAAGGTATGCAAATTGGTTGAGGCTTTGTATGGACTGGAACAAGCATCTCGTGCATGGTATGAAAAGTTAATTGAACACCTACTCAAGTTGAATTATAAGTTATTTGATCTGGATGATGCAACTCTTTTTGTTAAGAAAATTAGAAATTTAGTTGTATACTTGGTTGTGTATGTAGATGATTTAATGATCACAGGAAACAATGATGACTATATAACGTCCATTAAAAGAGAATTCTTGAAAGTTTTTGACGTGATATATTTTGGTTTATTACATTATTATTTAGGGATTGAAGTTGACCAGGAACCCAAATATATTTTCATTTCTCAAAAAAATTATATTGGACAACTATTGGATAGATTTGGGATGCAGGATTGTAATCTTGTCGCTACTCCTATGGGACAGAATTTGAAGCTTACTTCCACTGAAGGAAGTATGTTTGAAGATCCAAAAAAGTATATGAAACTTGTTGGAAGTTTAAATTTTCTAACTACTACTCGGCCTGACATAGATTTGTTGTAGGGATACTTTTAAGGTTCATGCATAAGCCATGTGAAGGTCATTGGAATGCAACAAAGAGAGTGCTCAAGTATTTGAAAGGAACTCAAACATATGGCATCAAATATTCTAAAGTTGTAGATTTCCATCTCACCGGCTATTCAGATTCTGATTTTGATGGAGATAAGGAGAATGGAGTGTTTACTTCTGGTTATTTAATGAGTCCTGGATCAACAACCATTATTTGGAGATCATGCAAGCAATCTGTTCCTGTTGATTCTACCACTGAATCCGAATATGTTGCACCAGCTCAAGCTACAAAAGAAATCATTTGGCTTCGCAAAATACTTGAAGACTTGTAGGAGAAACAAAAGGCTTCAACTTCACTACTCACTGACAACTCTTCTACAATTCAATTGGCCAAGAATCCCAAGTTTCATGATCGAAGCAAATATATTAACACCAAATATCACTTGATTCAACATTATGTAGAGGCTAAAGTTATTCATCTGACACATTGTCCTACTTCATAGAAGATCGCAGACATATTTACAAAGCCACTGGGACATGAAAAGTTTGAAAAATTCAAAATGTTACTCGGCATGTCAGATGTCCCTTTGGATTAAGGGGGGAATGTTAACTAATCCTTCGGGATTGTTATTGTATATTGTATAATATGTAATTAGTTTTACATTCCGTTTTTAGGGTTAATAAGTTACTGAGACATAATTGTCTCGTACCTAGATTTCACATGTATAAATAAGTAAATTTATCATTAATATGATGCTCTTCCCTTGTGCTCTTTCATTGTGTTATTTCATTGTGGAGTTTATTTGGGCTTGTACAATTAATACATATTTAAAAAATAAATATTCAAAACTTAATTTTATAAAATTCCTCTTAATATAAATATATTTAAAAAATCCATTACTTTTTATAAAAAAAATTACTGACTTGAAGATTCATGCTCAAATTTTTATCGCTAACTATTTAAAAAATCAACTTCAAAATTGGTACTAAAATTCTTTCTTTCATTGTTATCTCAGCTTTTTAAACCTTCTTAAACAAAATTGAAATTGAAAACTTGGAAATTTTCTCCACTCACAATTAGTTTCCATTTCCAAATTGCAATCCCACCAAGTTTCCATTTTCTACCTAAGTTATCCCAACCATCTATTATGTGTTTAGGGGTTGTTGCATTTACCATTTTAGTTGCACAAATTAACCAATCCATATAATTAATTATAAAGCATAAATTTTGGATAAAATTAACAAATCCATTTAATTAATTATAAAACATAAATTTTGGGTCTTCTGGGCAAAACTACCATGAACCGAATTTAATTTTATCGAATTATTTGTTGTACAAATCGAATTCCTGAATTATCGTATTTTTTTGGCTGATATGGACCTATTTGGTAACTATGGTTTTTCCTATTTAATTTCTCTAAAATCCAGAGGAAATTTATTGAAATCACAAGTTTGATGGGTAATCCCTACACAATTGAAGTGCCCTAAGGTTTGTCACAGTGTTGAATCCATATATACAATAAAAAAACCAATTTAAATAACACAAGTGGCAATGGCCATGGAAATGAAGTCTCACTGAACCGGAGATCTTGGGTTTGATTCTTGTGCTACCCTCCCTGGAAATGGGGTGAATAATAGACATGTAAAAAACTCGAAAATGAGAAGGTCCTACCTAAGCTTACAAAAAATAAAAATAAAAAAAAAATCACCTCAATGTTATCCAGTAAATTCAGCACCAAAAAGTCTAAAAAATCACACTAAAAACAACTCCATCAGTTAACTGATACAAAAGCATGGTGAGTGATAGTCTTTACCAAAAAAAACAAGTAATTGGAATGTTAATTATGGACAACTCACAAGATTGGCACAATGTTAGAAACATGAACGACGCTTCTATGTCCCCGCTCAACTCTCAAAGTCTTTGTTTACCAACTTCATTGCTCCAAAGACATCTATTTTTCTCAATCCAATTATCCATGTTTCACGGACAATGGAATTGAACAAAACAGTCATTGGTTTCTTATTCAAAGTTTTCTTTTGTGGCATGTACACAACACTTTTGATGAATGGAAAAAAAAATAACAATAAAAAAATAGCAAAGATGAGTGATATCACAATCACATTTTCTAGAAAATCTTGCCAATATCTTGTTTGAGAAACATATTATTCGTATTAAGAGACTTTGTACATAAACACTATTTTTCTATAAAATAGTATTCATATATTTTGAGACTTTAGATTATAAAAATTTATTACAACTCAGTTGTCAAACTAACAATGGAATAATTATTATTGGTTGCTATCTGCAAATGAAAGTGTTAAAAAAATAACAAAAAATACAATATTTTTGATAAAAAAATAAAAATAAAAATAAGCAATGATTAAAAACCCACAACACCAAAAATTACGAAAAAAATCTCAACAATATACTCGGAAAAACAACAGGAAAAATATCAACAACTCTATTATTACTAGGAATATTAACTCTTTTATTACTAGGAATAATAACTCTATTATTACTAGGCGTAATAACTCTTTTATTACTAGGAATAATAATAATAGGTGCAAGGGGTGTATCAACTAGCTTGGCATCCTTCATATTGAACAGGTCTAACACCTTTTCAATATAATTTTCTTGTCGTAGCCACAACTTTTTTGTTCTTTCTGTCACATATGATTATCACTTCTAATAGTTATTGTACTGGACCCAAATATTTCATTGCAAATTTGCTTCCCAAATCCTTCTTCAACTTGTTCATCATGTTCTTATCATGTCCAACAATTAACATGTCATCCACATACAATAATAATATAATGTACACTTCCTATCTCTTGATGTGAACACAATGACGAACCTCTAATATTTTAAAACCATTTTCCGACATAAATGAATCGATTTCATACACCAACATAAATGAACATAATTTTTTTTTAATTGCTTATTATCTTTAGGTATTGAAATATCTAATCATGGTTAGTTTTAAAATATGGCCGATATTAAAACTATATTTTATTATGGTGAGCATTTTTTTAATACTTTCTCTCTTTATATATACATACATATAAAATTAATATTGAAATATTTCAGTTGACACATATATTCAAATAGTTAATTTAAGTTGTATATTGAAATACATTTTTTTATTTTACTTTTAGTTATTTTCTCTCTTTAAAAGTTGATATAAAATTATGTTACTTAACATGGACATCGAAATATTTTATTTACAACTCCTAATGAGTGAAATATTCTTACCATAACTCTTTCATACTGGATTGTAATATCAAACACTAACCAAAAAATCATATTGAGAGCGGGCTCCATCATACTCAACTATAGAATGTGCCTCCTGACACAACAATCTCTCCTCTTCTCGCAACCTATCCTTTCTTATAATACTCCATCTTAGCAGTGATAGTTTGCATCAAGTCTGCGTCCAAGCTCATGACTATTTGGTGCATCCAACCTAACTCCCTCCACAACACACCCTACATGTCTATAGGAGCACCCAACTCTTATCCACAATGCACCAAATGTATCTATAGGAGTGCCCAAATATCTAAAGCATGTCTTTTCTATTCACAAGTGTACCCAAGTCTCCATACTACACTATGTATTCACAAGAGTACTAAAGTCTCAATAGTCTACCTTGTGTATCCATACAAGTACCTAATTTTTTCCATGATCCATCTTGCCAATGGGCACAAAAGTTTGAATAAATTTTCCCTTGCTAAGGAAACCCAAAAATGCACCTTGTCGATGGGCCAAGGTGGTTATCCATGGCACATCATACTAATAGGCCAAGACATCTCCAATAAATTTTTTATTAAATATGGTCATATGCATCAATGTGATGAAGGTTCCCAACACAAATCTAAGAAATGTTATTATATCCATGATGGTATTACACCTCATCCACTAAAAAACATTAACATCTTCAACAACGTCCCAAGAAACTCCTATCTTCGAGTCCATAAGAACCCATGCATTTGTTTCCAACCAAAGACTAGTGGAAACCTTGAATTTCATGCTCATGGAAACCACAAATTTTTATTATCCTACTATATCACAAAAAATACGATTACTCCACATCATGACAATATTTCCATGCAACTGCACTCTATCCACTTCAATGACAGTGCCTCCTACCCAATTCTACAAAAAATGCCTCTAGTCATTGTTGCCTTCTATTACAGTGATTGCACTCTAATCCACTGATGATACTACTATCTCCTATAAAGGAAATCCAACCTTCATTGAGAATATCATGAAAAACATCCAAGTGTCACAACTCCAATAATTTTGTGTTGTAGACATATTGTTTAGGTATCTAAGCAAAATATCACATCCAATCTATGAGAATGCATGTCCTTGTGCCCAAAAATAATATTTTTCTTATGTAGTTTGGTCCCTCTACACAACTCTTCCTCAATTGTTAAGTTATTTCATGTAACCCAACATTATCTCATCTTTATTCACCCAAGACACCTTCTTCAAAGGCACACTAGGCTCCACTATTAGCTTCTTGACAAGTTTCTTCCAATCTACAAATGAGATATATTGTTGTACCTCAGTGAGAAGTACATGGAAATTGGTTGTCAAGAGCATTTCCAATGTCCATAATTCATCCCATTTCTAATTCATGTGAAGAGTTTGGAAGGTCATTGTACTTTTTCATCAAACACACATAGAAATCCAAACCAATTCTTCCCTTGCAATCTTCTATCACTTAAAGAAAACCCTGACTGCAGGAAAAAATCTAAGGTGACCACTAACCAATCTCCTAAATTGAAAACTAACCCTTTCAATCCAAAGGGGGGTCCCTTCTATAACTCAGTAAAAAATGACTAGTTATGTTTTCAGCAAATCAATTAGATTTAATTGGATTTAAGCAATGCTGGTGTGGAAAGGACAAGAAAAACCATTGGGCATGGAATCTGTTGGACAACAAATTATTGCTAACAGGTTATATGAACAAAATACAAAGGCAAGATAGCAACAAATTTCCTAGACAACTTATCATTTAGTTGTGATAGAAGCATATAGAGATAAATACCAAAAAATGAAGCAATTAATGAATTATGTTAAAGATATTTAAGTCAGAAACATATAACAATTTGGAAATAGTAAATTTGACCTGACAAATAGAGTTCAACTTTACAAACTTCACTTCAAAAATGTAGAAGACATATGGAAAATATAATGAAACAAAATAGATGAAAAACACTAGAAGGCAGACAACAAACCCATCACACAAAAATCACTGTAACTATAGAAATTCCTTGTAGATTCAAATTGCTAATTGTAATTTGCTAAAACCATAGACTTGAATCTACTCTACTCATCAGTGGAAACAATTAAATGATTGTGAAATCACGAACCATATAAGAGAAATAATTTAATCAACACATTACAAAATGGTTTCCTCGAGAAAGCCATAGCTAAAAACCCCTGTTATCTGTATATTACATTAGTCAAAAAATATGAAAGGACTACAATTCTTTGCTCAAGCCCAAGATGTTAATCTACGTTGTCATTGATGTCAATATGGCAGTGTTTGTGATGGCAAATTCCTGTGATTATAATGTTTCCCATGAAGGATCCAAGGATTAGTTACAGACGTAGAAACAGTGGAACCAAGTAGGAAAGATATCGGAAGCCATCAAAAGAGAAAGCCAAAGAGTAAGAGGAAGAAATTCATTAGAAGGAGCAAAGAGGAACACATCATCGAAAACAATAGCTATCGGAAGAGCGGAAGAGTGAAGAGAAGTCACAGGAACGAGAACCCAAGAGTAAGAGCCATATCGAAGGAAGGAATAAACCATGTGCATCAGAGAAATCAATATCAGCAATATTCATCGACGGATCTGTTATGTGCCACTACCCAAAACCCCTGATGCAATATGTACTGCGGACCCGAAACAAGTTATGGTAACAGCCCTATACAATATCGCATTCGGAGTCATATCACAAGTCTTAAGGGATGTCATGATGGAAAACCACTGATTGCGATTGAACTGTGGACCCGACGGAATCATTAAAAACTGTTTAATATCATATGGCATTCGCTTCGGCGGGGAATCAGCTATTTTATGTGTAAACCTTCGAAAGTTGTGATTGTGATTAAAGCTATGATGTGGCATGTGGGGACCTCCATTAATGTGGTTTTTCCATAAATAAACAAATCGATGAATAATTAGATGAATAATATACAAGTCGGCCTCCATCCAATAAACGTGTCTCTCAATCATTGGGAGGATACCAATCATTCCTCCCAAATATCCAAAATAAAATGAATTGATATTTCTCACTTCAATACATACATAGGTATACATTTATTTATTTATTTAATTTAAAAAGTATATATATATATATATATATATCTATATATATATATATATATATAATATATAACCACATTGAAGAAATAAAATCGAATTAAGAGGACTAGAAATCTTTTGTAGGTCGACCAATTTTCCAAAACTAAGACTATACCTAGCTAAATTAAATTAGGGCTTCCTTGACTGTGGGAGTGCCTTGAAGCATAGTATCATCCACAAATTGTTGGTGTGTCACCGTGTCTCCCCCTTGAGTGAGTCTCAGACCTTGAATTCTTCCTTCCCCCTTAGCAGCTCTTATTTCTCTACCCAACCCTTCCATCATGAGAATGAAAAGGAATGGGGAAAGAGGATCACCTTGCCTGAGACCTCTTGTAGGCTTGAAGGTTATGAAGGGAGAGCCATTGAGAAGAATAGAATAGCTAGCAGTAGTAAATAGAGTCATGACCCATCTAATCCAGTTGTAGTCAAAGCCATAAGCTTTAAGCATTGCTCTTATGTAAGTCTAGCTGAGTTTGTCATAGGCTTTCGCTATGTCCAACTGAATTATCATTCCTTCCTGCTTGTTGGTAATGAGTGAATGAACCACCTCATGAGCTTGAATTATGTTATCAAGAATATGTCTTCCTTCCACATAACCCGTTTTCTCCTTTGACACCAGGGTAGTGAGGAGTGGTTTGAGTCGGTTGGCAATTACCTTGGATATTATTTTGTACACCACATTGCATAAGGCTATAGGTCTGAATCTATTCGGCGAAGTGGCCTTTTCTTGTTTGGGGATTAAGGATATGAAAGTTTCATTAAGCACCCTCAAGACTGTTTTAGAACTACATGAGTCTCCCACCACCTCCATAATATCATGCTTTACAATCCTCTAGCAAGTTTTGAAAAAGTCCGCATTGAAGCCATAAGGGCCTGGAGCTTTCCCATTGTGCATCTCTGTGATGACTTCCTCAAGATCTTCCTGTATTATTGGTCTATTAAGATTGTAATTGTCTTCTTTGGAGACAAATTTAGGAATGTACTGTGTAAATATTTTCGTATACTGAGATCTATCTACAGTGGTCTCCTCAGTAATTTTCTGGAAATGCTGGACTATACCCTCTTCCATCTCCTCATGCATGTTTCTTTCAACTCCATGATGGTTAGTGAGTTTCACAATTCTATTGTTGTTTTTGTAATCTATAGTGGATATGTGAAAGAATTTAGTGTTCCTATCTCCTTCCTTGATCCATTGGACCCTGGATTTCTGTCTCTAGAGTATTTCCTCTTGTAGACATCTATTCTCCCATTCCTACTGAAGTGAATCTGCAAGCTCTTTCCTTTGCTTTGTGTAGCCTTATGTGATAAGAATTTGGTTTATTTCCTTTAGTTTCTGTTCCACTTCTCCTTTAGCTTTGAAGATGTTACCAAATTCATTTTTATTCTAGTCTTTGAGTCTACCTTTAATGTGGTTGAGCCTGCAATGAAGAAGGAACATCTTTGTGCCTTGAAAGGGTATCTCTTCTTTCCACCATCTTTCAATGTTTTTGAGGAAATATGAGTGTGTGAGCCATACATTCTCAAACCTGAAGGGGTTTTTCCTAGGTTTTCCAATCAGAGAAGCTTCCAATTGGATGGGATGAACGTTGCTAGACTTCTTCCCATGAGTAGAAGTTCCTCTAAAATAATGAATCTGTCTAACTTTGAGGATACTTGGTTAGAGCCCCCCCTTTTGTTATTCCAAGTGAACATTCCATTGCTAATGTCCATATCCACCAGTTTCATATTGGTGAGGAAGTTCTGGAATGCAACTGACTCCCGACCAAGCGTTCTAGTTCCCCCTTTTTTCTCCATGAGGGATTTTATCGTGTTAAAATCTCCCCCTAGAATCCATTGCAAAGCTGGGTATCTCTTCTTCATATCCTCTAGTGTAGTAAGGAGCCAAAGTTTGTCCTTCATTGGTTGGGGACCATAGACATTGGTGATCATATAACACTGCCTATCACCCACAGGTTGGATGATCAAAGAGAGGTGATGTCTAGACGCCTCTGCATCTTGTATACCAAATTTCTGAGGATCCCATAGAGTGAGAATGCCACCAGCCGATTTATTTTCCTTGACCTCAAGATATTCATATCTATTTAACCACTTGTTGTGTTTTTCTCTGATCTTCTCCATAGAGCATTTTGTTTCTTGTATGAACACTAGGTCAGGCTTCTCCTCTCTGATCCTATTGCTTAGATTCCTCTGTTTCCTTCTGCTCCCTAGTCCTCTAATGTCCCAGGTTGTGATTTTCATCGAGGTGGGGTTTTGAAGGAGTAACTGGACAGGTCTTTCATAATTCCTGAGTCAATGATGAGTTTGTCACATTCTAGTAGCAATTCTTTCTGTCTCTTTCTTCCTCTCTTTCTGCCTGGTTTTTTTTTCGCTAATTTTCCTACTATTAATCCTGGTGAGGAAACCCCTTTGTTTCTCTAATTGTCATGTCCTATTTTTGCTCCTATAGCTATTTGGTGTGACTTACTGAGGAATATTTTTTTAACCTTGTCAACTTCCTCCTGTGGTATGTAGTTAATACCCATGCCTCCTCCTTGTTTTAGAAACTTTTCTAACTCTAGGTTCTCCCTTTCCAGGATCTCCTGTAAGTCTTGGTCCTCTGTACCACTTTCGCTTTGAGTCATTTCATGGTCTTTTTCTATTTCCATGGTACTCAATGGGTCTGTTATGTGTTCATTCTGTTCCTGTGTGAACTCCATACTTGTCTCTTTTCCTTTCCCTCTTTCCGTCTGTTTCTCTGTTTGCATTTGATTTCCCTTATCTTCTTCTTATTCTTCTAAGATCTAAAAAATATTGTGACTACTTGGTTTGTTATCATTAGGGTTATTTTGTGTCTTCCTTCCCCCCCCTCTACCTTTCCCTCCCACTTTAGTAAAACCCATATGATCTTTCCCTTTGTTGATATTTTGGTATTCCTCCCTTTTGTTAAGAGGGCAATCTCTAAATAGGTGTCCATGCTCATGACATTTGTGACATCTGAAAGGGATGTGCTCATAGTCAACTGCCTGAACCCATTCCTTATCATAAACTTCAAGAATGACCTCATTTGGAAGAGCTCTAGAAAGGTCCATTTCCACACATATATGGGCATAGGAGGTATACTTTCCTTGCAGGGTTGCTTCTGAAATCTTTAAAAAATGACCTAATTTATTGCCTATTGCTTTTAAAGACTCTAGCATCCAATAATCCAAGGGTAAAGAGTAGATTCTAATCGATACCGGTACCGATGTGAAATTTTCTCGCTCCAGCACAAATTTCATCGTCCATGGCCGCATATAGAGACCAACTGCTGCATACAAGTATGGTCCTCCTTCAAAAATCCTATCTCTATCCTCCATGTTCGTGAACACCACTATAAAAAAACCTTTGGATCCAAGATGTATATTTAACTCCCCTTCTGGTTTCCAGTTTTATTTTATCCAAGCGTATAATGCTTTCTCTATCGGCCAAATTCCCATAAACTTGCATATGATTGCGTAGTTTGCCATATGATCCCTGTGCACTTGAAGAGCAGGATCATTCAGTATAACCCGTGGTTTAGTGTTGGTGTTGGGTTTGTAGGGCCCCATCTTGGTTCTGTTTTTTGTTCCCTAACCACTATCATCCGCTTTATCCTCCTGTTGGTCTTCCTCATGGGTCCCTTGCTCTGCATGGGTTTTCTTGCCTTCCTCCTTCTAGGTTTCAGGAATTCTTGTCTTGTCCTCCAAGGAGTGTGGAGGCTTGTTCCTATTCCCTGCTCTTCCTCTATTTGAAACCACATTACTATAGGACGGAGTGGAGCTCCCTCCTCCCTGCGCTTCCATGGTTGCCTATTAACCCTTGTCTCCTTTTTTGTCAAACCCTAGAACCTCTCTTCAGTCGCCTCTCTCCGATCCGTGTTGAATCTTTTCTAGACTCGATTGTAATCATAACTGTTAAAACATTGAATGCAGCAAAGATTTCCCAAAATTTTGTGATCCCGACTAGTCTTGTGAGCATGCTCTCGGTTATGATACCAATGTTTGTTATCAGCCAAAGTCCCAATATCCAAGAACCTTCCAAGCCTACAGGGAATCAGTGCGACAGTTAGATATTGCACTGTTGTTTGATGTTATAGATTGTGATTTATGGTTCACAATCTTAATGCAACAAACGAACGTTAAATAATAGATTTAGTTTAATATATATTAGTAGATTTTATGTTAAAAAAAATAACACAAAAAGAATGCATCAAACGAATGATAAATAAGATTTAATTAATGTTATATAATAGATTTATTTTAATATATATTAATAGACTTTAAGTTCAAAAAAGCAATGGTTCCAATGAACATATTTTAATATATATTAAAAGATTTTGTGTTAAAAAAAACTCAAAACAATAAAAAAATAAAAATAAATAAATAAATAAAACAATTAAAAAAAAGAACATTTGGAGGATTATGCTTAGAATTGGCATTAAAATCTATGCTTTCATCATGGTTGTATGTGTTTATGAGACAAACTAATCTACAACATATGCTCTTTGTCATGCACATTCGAGGAGACATCTGACACAAAGAAGGAGATGAGTTAATTTTAATGGTTATTTTGATAAAAAATGGACTGTTATCAACATCAAGAATTGGACTAAAATTATGCTTTTGGTTATCCATAATCTATTTCATTTGGCATTAATTTTTGTGTAGGAATCATCAAGGAATTGGCCATTCCTTGTTGAACACACTAATGTTTTTTATGCCAAGTTTTTTTAGCAGGTTTCGGATGATCAACTGAACATTAAGGAGATTAAATTGTGACGAAAATTGGTCTTCAAAAGACTAATTTCATGAGAAATCTGAAAGAACAAGTCCATGAACATAAACAAACTTTCTAGAAAATTACAAGTTCTTGAAATTCCAGTAATAGTTTAATGGTTTCAAATTTTGCATGACAGATAAGCAAATTCAAAGAATTGGGGATTGTTCGTAAAGGTACAAGGATGGTGAAATACCTATCCACACTTGAATTCGACGTGAAGATTAGCTATATTTGAAACTTTACATGCCATAAATCATTCTTTTCCTAGCAAGAGTCATTATCCAATTCTACATAACACTTCATTACATTCCACATACACTTCATTACATTTCCTTCAATCCTAACCCACCAATAAAACCAACGAAGCTCACCTTTAAAATGTTTGGCCCACTTTACAAAATCATTGTCAGTTTCCTTTTATCTACACTTGCAAATAAAACCTTGCTTCCATACACCATTGTGTCCATAGTCCTTGAGTCTAAATATTTTTCTAAAAACACCTTGAAGCTTGCATGCCTTAAGAGCAAGCTATCATGCCGATAAACAAGGGAATACATCAATGTCCCTTGTTCTTCAAATCTTCTGACTATTCGACGAAAACAAATTCAATAATACTTAGAAAGATGTGTTTGGGGCACCTTGAATCTCATCCACATCAAATATGGGGACTCTCGTGTTGACTAGTGGCATCCATCAATGGCCACTAAGTTAACAATTTCTTGTTATGTTCGACACCAAAACATTTAATCACATGACAAGAACTGTGCCAACAAGCATTGAAGACTTGAAGACCAATCATTTTGTAGCAGAGGAAGCAGATTTACTTCCATTACTTTTTAGTTTTTAATAAAAATGACTTGAGGACAAGTCAATCAATAAGGCTGGGGGGAAGTGTAAATTCTAAATTTTGTATACCTTCCAAGCCTTATACATTTTCATCCACATTCAGCAGCAGATACCAAACATTCAACAGAAGATCCAACAACATATTTAGCAGCAGATGCAGCAACAATAAACTATTCATTTTTTCGACTACATCCACCACTTTCACAGCCAAGTAAAGAAGAATATGATCAAAACTTTGTAGCCACACATGCATAGGTCTCATCCATTTTTGAAAGGGTAAGTTGAGGTATGATATTTTCTAACTTTTAACCATTTAATTCCATGAAAGCTAGAATGATAATTTTTGGAAAAAACTTCCTTTCCTCATTTCATAAAATTCGAGGGATACATTTACATTCATACTTTGTCACCTTCATATTTTTCCATATTTATATATCACATTCTAAAACCCACATACTTTCAAAATATATTTACTATTACATCATCATGAACATAAAAATGGATTTGTAAAAAGTATTTAAAAGATAATTGAATGCCAACACAATCATGGTTGTTACACAAGAACCAACCATGATGCATTCCAACGAAATATTTTGCATTAAACATCACATGATCATTATGCAAATATCATACATTGAATTTGAATACAACAAACAAAATACGGTTGAAACAAAAGAACCAACCAAGTTGCAATTCAACAAACACACTTTGCAAAATTTAAGCAAATGATATCATGCAAATTCTAAGCCAAAGCTCAAGTATCAAAAGTAATGTAATAGATTGCATGAGGATATGCAATACCTTCAATTTGGGGGTATGTTGGGCCTTGGAATTATCCTTAAAATACATCCACTTTCACTCCATTCACACATTTTCTCACCTCTATTCCACCACCATGTCACCACATCAGTTTCACTTTCATCATTATATGGGTTACCTTTGTGTTTTTCAAAACATTATTAATTCTTAGTATTTTAAAGAAAATTTATGGTTAAACTTTAGAAAATAATCTCCATATACTTATACCTAACAATTAGAATGAGTTTGTTGACATGTGTTGGTACAAAGGAAGCTTCCAAGGCATCTTTATGTGACACTCTATGTTCAAATTCGAATTTGAGGAGATCATGGACCTCATGGACCTCACGAAGCAGATCGTGGAGGATAGGGTTATTTGTCACCACTGGTTGAGAAATATGTGGGTCAAAGGAGGGAATAGTGGATTTACATTTATGAGTTTGTTATCATAGCTTTTGTATAAATAGGAGTGTTATCTCCTTCATTTGTAATCTTCACTTTGTAATCTTAATTTTTAGAATTTAGAAACTTAGTCCTTCATTTGTAATTTTAGATTTTAGGATCATTGTAATGGAGATTTAGAACCTTTCGGAATGTAGAACTTGGAGCTTGTAATTGCAATTTGCAATTGACGATAAATAAAGTGGATTGGATTTTCTTCTACATTTGAGTTCTTTCTAAAGGGTGCTTGTGGACCTATGGAGGGCCCCCATTGCCTCACTTGCATACTTGTTTTGATATAGTAAGATTTCTTTCGTTTATTTTTTTAATTTCATTAGTTTAAAGATCTTGATGCTGGAAATATAAATGAATAGTCTCTTGTAAGAGAGCTTTAATATTTCCTGTAATCAATTTGAATTATGTTTAAATGCCTTCATTTCTTAGTTAATTGGTTAAGATGTTAGAAATATTAATGAACAGTCTCCCGTAAGGGAGCTTTAATATTTCTTACACTTGTCACAATTTTAGGCCCCTATACTACTACTGTAACCCCTTATTCTTAATAGTACAACCCACTTATTATATTGATGTACCCATGTAGTGCCCACATTGTTACTATTGTGCCCCATAGAAGCCCACTA
>APFE030894226.1:20096-36335 GCA_000404065.3 Pinus taeda | reverse complement strand
TATATTTTTTTTTAATTTTTTTTTTCTGCGATGTTTCAGAAGCTAAAAAAAAAAACATTTGAGAAGACATCGCGCTGAATCTCAGGTCCGAATTTCAGAACTTTTCACACTATGTTTTCGGCGATATGATCTGAGGAAGTTGGCCTTTTTGGAAAATACTGAATTACATTCAAAACAGGTGACTTGGGGAAAATCATCATAACTTTCTCTCTGAGCATCTAATTTAAATTGCGTAAGAAGGTACAGAAAGAGGATGGACTTAGGGCTTCCTTGACTGTGGGAGTGCCTTGAAGCATAGTATCATCCACAAATTGTTGGTGTGTCACCGTGTCTCCCCCTTGAGTGAGTCTCAGACCTTGAATTCTGCCTTCCCCCTTAGCAGCTCTTATTTCTCTACCCAACCCTTCCATCATGAGAATGAAAAGGAATGGGGAAAGAGGATCACCTTGCCTGAGACCTCTTGTAGGCTTGAAGGTTATGAAGGGAGAGCCATTGAGAAGAATAGAATAGCTAGCAGTAGTAAATAGAGTCATGACCCATCTAATCCAGTTGTAGTCAAAGCCATAAGCTTTAAGCATTGCTCTTATGTAAGTCTAGCTGAGTTTGTCATAGGCTTTCGCTATGTCCAACTGAATTATCATTCCTTCCTGCTTGTTGGTAATGAGTGAATGAACCACCTCATGAGCTTGAATTATGTTATCAAGAATATGTCTTCCTTCCACATAACCTGTTTTCTCCTTTGACACCAGGGTAGTGAGGAGTGGTTTGAGTCGGTTGGCAATTACCTTGGATATTATTTTGTACACCACATTGCATAAGGCTATAGGTCTGAATCTATTCGGCGAAGTGGCCTTTTCTTGTTTGGGGATTAAGGATATGAAAGTTTCATTAAGCACCCTCAAGACTGTTTTAGAACTACATGAGTCTCCCACCACCTCCATAATATCATGCTTTACAATCCTCTAGCAAGTTTTGAAAAAGTCTGCATTGAAGCCATAAGGGCCTGGAGCTTTCCCATTGTGCATCTCTGTGATGACTTCCTCAAGATCTTCCTGTATTATTGGTCTATTAAGATTGTAATTGTCTTCTTTGGAGACAAATTTAGGAATGTACTGTGTAAATCTTTTCGTATACTGAGATCTATCTACAGTGGTCTCCTCAGTAATTTTCTGGAAATGCTGGACTATAACCTCTTCCATCTCCTCATGCGTGTTTCTTTCAACTCCATGATGGTTAGTGAGTTTCACAATTCTATTGTTGTTTTTGTAATCTATAGTGGATATGTGAAAGAATTTAGTGTTCCTATCTCCTTCCTTGATCCATTGGACCCTGGATTTCTGTCTCTAGAGTATTTCCTCTTGTAGACATCTATTCTCCCATTCCTACTGAAGTGAATCTGCAAGCTCTTTCCTTTCCTCTGTGTAGCCTTATGTGATAAGAATTTGGTTTATTTCCTTTAGTTTCTGTTCCACTTCTCCTTTAGCTTTGAAGATGTTACCAAATTCATTTTTATTCTAGTCTTTGAGTCTGCCTTTAATGTGGTTGAGCCTGCAATGAAGAAGGAACATCTTTGTGCCTTGAAAGGGTATCTCTTCTTTCCACCATCTTTCAATGTTTTTGAGGAAATCTGAGTGTGTGAGCCATACATTCTCAAACCTGAAGGGGTTTTTCCTAGGTTTTCCAATCAGAGAAGCTTCCAATTGGATGGGATGAACGTTGCTAGACTTCTTCCCATGAGTAGAAGTCATCACAGAGATGCACAATGGGAAAGCTCCAGGCCCTTATGGCTTCAATGCGGACTTTTTCAAAACCTGCTAGAGGATTGTAAAGCATGATATTATGGAGGTGGTGGGAGACTCATGTAGTTCTAAAACAGTCTTGAGGGTGCTTAATGAAACTTTCATATCCTTAATCCCCAAACAAGAAAAGGCCACTTCGCCGAATAGATTCAGACCTATAGCCTTATGCAATGTGGTGTACAAAATAATATCCAAGGTAATTGCCAACCGACTCAAACCACTCCTCACTACCCTGGTGTCAAAGGAGAAAACGGGTTATGTGGAAGGAAGACATATTCTTGATAACATAATTCAAGCTCATGAGGTGGTTCATTCACTCATTACCAACAAGCAGGAAGGAATGATAATTCAGTTGGACATAGCGAAAGCCTATGACAAACTCAGCTAGACTTACATAAGAGCAATGCTTAAAGCTTATGGCTTTGACTACAACTGGATTAGATGGGTCATGACTCTATTTACTACTGCTAGCTATTCTATTCTTCTCAATGGCTCTCCCTTCATAACCTTCAAGCCTACAAGAGGTCTCAGGCAAGGTGATCCTCTTTCCCCATTCCTTTTCATTCTCATGATGGAAGGGTTGGGTAGAGAAATAAGAGCTGCTAAGGGGGAAGGAAGAATTCAAGGTCTGAGACTCACTCAAGGGGGAGACACGGTGACACACCAACAATTTGTGGATGATACTATGCTTCAAGGCACTCCCACAGTCAAGGAAGCCCTAAATCTATCTCTAGAGACAGAAATCCAGGGTCCAATGGATCAAGGAAGGAGATAGGAACACTAAATTCTTTCACATATCCACTATAGATTACAAAAACAACAATAGAATTGTGAAACTCACTAACCATCATGGAGTTGAAAGAAACACGCATGAGGAGATGGAAGAGGTTATAGTCCAGCATTTCCAGAAAATTACTGAGGAGACCACTGTAGATAGATCTCAGTATACGAAAATATTTACACAGTACATTCCTAAATTTGTCTCCAAAGAAGAAAATTACAATCTTAATAGACCAATAATACAGGAAGATCTTGAGGAAGTCATCACAGAGATGCACAATGGGAAAGCTCCAGGCCCTTATGGCTTCAACGCGGACTTTTTCAAAACTTGCTAGAGGATTGTAAAGCATGATATTATGGAGGTGGTGGGAGACTCATGTAGTTCTAAAACAGTCTTGAGGGTGCTTAATGAAACTTTCATATCCTTAATCCCCAAACAAGAAAAGGCCACTTCGCCGAATAGATTCAGACCTATAGCCTTATGCAATGTGGTGTACAAAATAATATCCAAGGTAATTGCCAACCGACTCAAACCACTCCTCACTACCCTGGTGTCAAAGGAGAAAACGGGTTATGTGGAAGGAAGACATATTCTTGATAACATAATTCAAGCTCATGAGGTGGTTCATTCACTCATTACCAACAAGCAGGAAGGAATGATAATTCAGTTGGACATAGCGAAAGCCTATGACAAACTCAGCTAGACTTACATAAGAGCAATGCTTAAAGCTTATGGCTTTGACTACAACTGGATTAGATGGGTCATGACTCTATTTACTACTGCTAGCTATTCTATTCTTCTCAATGGCTCTCCCTTCATAACCTTCAAGCCTACAAGAGGTCTCAGGCAAGGTGATCCTCTTTCCCCATTCCTTTTCATTCTCATGATGGAAGGGTTGGGTAGCGAAATAAGAGCTGCTAAGGGGGAAGGCAGAATTCAAGGTCTGAGACTCACTCAAGGGGGAGACACGGTGACACACCAACAATTTGTGGATGATACTATGCTTCAAGGCACTCCCACAGTCAAGGAAGCCCTGAATTATTTTACATAGATTATTATATTAAAATAATTTTATACTCTTACTCATTAATTCTAATGAAATAAATGTCCTTCATCAATAGTTTGATATATAGATATTTTATACACATTTTTATCCTAAACATATATATTTTATAGAAAAAGAGGGTTTAAAGTATAGAAAAAAAGTGTTTAGAGTTCGAATTCACTTTATACTATTAATGTGTTTTGGGAACAAGATTTAACTGTATTTGATTCCAAAGAATTTTCTTAATGATGTGGTCGTGAATTAATTTATATCAATTTCGATGTGAAATAGGATGGTGGAAAAGACTTAAAGAAGGTTGGGAAGAATAGGTGTGTAAATTTTGTCGGCATTGGATTCTGAAAATCATTTTATTTTGGAATGTGATGCACTCAAAGACACTAGAGAAAATTATGGGAATATGTTAGCATCGGTTTTTTGGCATTGTCTTTTCAGCCAGCGGATTGTTGGAAAATTGAGCCAACTCATCATCAATTTAAATAAGAAAAAGATTGAATAGCAAAAAGCTAAAAACAAAAAACTAATGATCGAACCAACTATTTTTTAGTTAAATAGGTCTTAAAATATCATTTCATTTTATCAAGCTTTTCTTTAGCTCTCAGTGAAAAGTGTGGGGAGAAAACAACTAGACCACTTATATTAGATTAATCTAAGTGTTTCACATTTCCTATATATAAAAATATATTTCTATGTCAAATTTTAGCAATAGTTGATATCAAATGGATCTCATCCCACATCAAAAAAAAAGGAAAAACAATGAAAACAAGCAGAGCAGAAGCCTAAATCAGATTGTTAAAAAGGAAAAAAATGAAGTCAACGCGTTTTCCATTGAACATCTCCTCCACGTAAATGTGTTCAGGTTCACCTCCAATTCTGTGTTCAGGTTCATCTCCAATTCGTTTTCTAGAGTGTATCCGCTTTGTGATTGATGTCCTGGAATATGTGTGTAAAAACGTAATACGACGGAAGAAAACGTAGAAGAATAAACATAGATACATGGGAGAAAGACCAATCGCCCTTTTTTTCAATCCCATTGCCCGTCAAACGCTGCGTGTTCGAAGAAAACAAAAGAGGGAGCGATTAACTTGGTAACAAAGACTTCGCGAATTGAGTGGCGTTTTCCATGTTCAGAGACCCTAACATCCTGTCAACCCTGTGAGCTGTCATGACCATTTTTTCCTTTCTTGTAAGGACCACCACCTACCATGGGATAGCCCTGTACCAGTAAATTGATACATCGTGACTAAGTTTCAATAAAGTTACGTACAAATTCTTTCTCAACTCTGTCCCCCCACCTACTCAATCGTCCAATTCCATATCGTATTTTTCATTTTTAGATGTGATTGAAGACCACCGATAATGATTCTTTCAAACCTGGTCTTTTTCGGGGAAGACCATCACCCACGATTCCCATTATTCACAAGAAAATAGAAGGAACGCCATTGCAATTGCAAAGACTTTGAGAGTTGAGTGGGGCAGAGGGGCGTTGTTTGTTTGCATAAAGTCTAACATCCTGTCAAGCCCCTGAACTGTTCACCACCACCCATGGCATAACTCTGTACGAGCAGATTTGTTACATTCCTTCTCTTTTCTCATCTGTATTACGAGAATGGTGAGTGGTGGTCTTGCACGAGATGGGAAAATTTTGGAAGAATCTTTATGGGTGGCCTTCAATCACATCTAAAAACGACGAGATTAAGTCCGTAGAATTGGACGAGTGAGTGGGTGGGGAAATTGCTGAATAACTTTGTATCAATTTATTCGTATAGATCACCTTACCACCCACCATGGCATAGCTCTGTACCAGTAAATTGATAGATCGTGACAAAGTTTCCATAAAGTTACGTAGAAATTTCTTTTCATTTTTAGGTGTGATTGAAGACCACCGATAATGATTCTTTCAAACCTTGTCCGAAGGAACGCAATTGCAATTGCAAAGACTTTGAGAGTTGAGTAGGGCAGAGGGGCGTTGTTTGTTCACATAAAGTCTAACACCCTGTCAAGCCTCTGAACTGTTCACCACCACCCATGGCATAACTCTGTACCAGCAGATTTGTTACATTCCTTCCCTTTTCTCACGTGTATTACGAGAATGGTGGGTGGTGGTCTTGCACGAGATGGGAAAATTTTGGAAGAATCTTTATGGGTGGCCTTCAATCACATCTAAAAATGACGAGATTAAGTCCTTAGAATTGGACGAGTGAGTTGGTGGGGCGCAGAGATGAGTGAGTGGGTGGGGCGCAGAGATGAGAAGAAGGCGTGGGGAAATTGTTGAATAACTTTAAGGGAACTTAGTCGCGATGTACTAATTTATTCGTACAGAGTTATCCCATGGTGGGTGCTGGCGCTAGTCCTTGTGATTACAAGAAAGGAAAATTTTGCGTATACAGCTCACAGAGTTGACGGGATGTTAGAGTGTGTGAACGCAGGTAAATAAGTTTATTGAAATTGTTAAATAACTTTATTGGAACTTAGGCGGGAGGTATCAATTAACTGGTGCAGATTCATCGAATGGTGGGTGGTGGTCTTTAAATATTTGGAATGTTAAATACAGACAGCTCACAAGATTGACACAATGTTAGAAACACTGTTAGAAACACGGTCGACTCAACTCTCAAAGTCTTTGTTTACCAACTCTCCGTGTTTCGTCCGACAATCGAATTGAACAAAACGGCCACTGGTTTCTTATTCAACGTTTTCTTTCGTGGGATGTACGCCACACTTTTCATGAAGGTCCGTGATTTCACAATCACATTTTCTACAAAAATCTTCGAATCATATACAATTGATCTTGTTCGAGAAACACTATTTTTCTATAAAATACCATTAATATATTATTATTCTATAAAATACTATTAATATATTATTTTTCTATGAAATACTCTTTATATATTTTGAGACTCTAGATTATAACAATTTTTTTGTTTTTATCTCAAACAAGCAGTGGGACTATTATTATTATGGGTTCTTATCTGTAAATGCAAGTGTTAAGAAAATATAATCTTTTTGATAAACAAAATATAAATAAGTAAACTCACACCACCAAATTTACGAAAAAAGTAAATGGAAAAATAACTGGGAAAATATTAACAACCTTTTTATTACTAACCAGAATAATTACAAGCACTTTCGCTTGAAGCGAGCTCAACTCTCCATTGCTCAATGTTGAATACTAAATGAACTCAATCTTATATAATAGAAGAATTCCCCATTATATTTGAGGAGAAATTTTTGTTACAAATGAAATCAATCTTATATACCAGAAGAATTTATGGTTGAGGAGAATCCTTTGTTACAATCGAAGATTTCATTACATAGTAGAAGTCTCACTCACATTGAGACGAAACTAATTTTTTTTAGAAAAATACAACCCTATAATATTTCCACTCACATTTGAATATTTTCATTCATTCTGAGTTATAGTTGGAACCATACTTAATAATCTCTCACTGACACTTAAATATTTGCATTTATTTTTTAGCTATATTTGGATTCACACTTAACAATCTCAACCAAATTTCTCATCACATTTGTATCACACTTGTTCAGTGTATTTTCCCCAACTCTACCTGCCCATGATCTACTACTTCGAAAATAAAATGATATCAAAAATCAATATGCATTATTTTAGAATGATATGCTAGGTTTTTTGCTAAGTGAATACAGCTTTGACTACCACAATGCAACACATATTTGTCTTGTTTTATTTTCAACTCTTCTAGAAAGTGTTGCATTCATTTGCATCTATTTACAAGTTTTTGTTGTAGTGATATATTCTACCTCTATTGTGGAGGGAGCTACTATCTTTTGCAATTTGGACACCCAATATCTTCTGCAATTTTTTGGACACCCAAGACATTGTTACACTTGCAAAACTATATAAATAAGTAGTGGTGAACTTTATACTATCGACATCTCCAGCCATATTCGCATCTGCATGTTTGGAATTATTGTTACCCAAACATAAACAATAATTACTAGTACCCTTGAGATACCTTAAAATCCACTTCACTTGTTGGGAATGTTGTTTTTCTGTATTTACAAGAAACTTGCCTACAATTCCTAATGAATTTGCAATATCTGATCAGGTACATGCCATGGCCTACATTAGGCTACCAATTGTTGAAGCATAAGGAGTCCTTCTCGTTTACTCTTTCTCCTTATCATAACAAGGACATAACTCAACATTGAGTTTGGTGTTACATGCAAGGGGTTTATCAACTAGCTTGGCATCCTTCATATTGAACATGTCTAATACCTTTTCGATATATTTTTCTTGTGATTGACACAACTTTTTTTTCATTCCATCGCATATGATTCCCATGTCTAGTATTTCTTGTACTGGACCCAAATCTTTCATTGCAAATTTGCTGCCCAAATCCTTCTTCAACTTGTTGATCATGTTCTTATCATATCCAACAATTAACATGTCATCAATATACACTAATAATAAATGTGCACTTCATATCTCTTGATGTAAACACAATGATCGACCTCTAATATTTTAAAACCATGTTCCAACATAAATGAATCAAACTCTTACAACATTGACGCGGTGCATGTTTTCGTCCATAAAGGCTCTTTTTCAAAACTAATTCTCTTTACCTTTTTCTTTGAATCCGTCTGGTTTCTCTTGTTGAAAAGTGTAACTAGGTTCAGTCCTCATAATGAGATGTGCAAATGTGATTTTATGTAATTGATGTAAAGAATAAAAATAAAATTATTTTTGTAATGCTTGTCCCATGGGTTTCATGAGCAAGGAATTTTATTTTTAGTAATGCCTCCCATTGAGAGCCGTTATGATTGGTCATAAAGTAAAAAAGAGTCTATGTCATGTATGAAGGACCCTTTTTGAGCATGTTACATTTTTGTATGAGTTATTAAATGTATAGAAAAGCCCTCCAAGACCAGGCAAAGTCACCTCCTTCAAATTGGCTTCAAGAAGAATAATATTATCTTCACCAAAGGACACGTCATCTCATCTACATGTGAAGTCAGCTTATTATCATGGCAAAAAACTATAAATATGCTACTCGGCCTCATTTCAGAGCAAGGATTTTCAGTCAAGGTCTAAAGTTAGTAAGTGGTGCAAAGGTCAGCCGAAGGGAGCCTTATAGTAAGTGAAAAGAAGGGAAGGAAGAACAAAGTCCCTAGAATTGTTTTGAGTTTTTTTTTAGGGTTGAAGTTATCCACATGTGCGAGGAATATTTGTTGTTCAAACTGCAGAAAGAAATCAAAGTATCATAGTTAGATTTGAGGACAACTCAAGGAGAAAGTAAAGGTGATACTCAAGCTAGTTCAAGGGGAAGAAGTTTTCTTCTAGGCAAAGGGAAAACAAGGGTCTATGTTGGTCCATCTACATGAACCAGGGTTTTTGATCCAGTACCAAGAGTTGCAAGTATGTCCCTAGGAACCGAGACTTAGAGAGATAGCCGAGAAGGAGGAAGAATCGTGAAGTGTGTCTATTTTTGACACACGGAAGAAGGAAATCATCAAAGAAACTTTGTGTCTTGGTCTTGGAGAGGAAAATAGGTCAAGGTTCTTGGTCTTGGTATTCCTCTCAAGTGGGAGAGGTTTTGGCCCTAGCTGATAGCCTATATTCTGTTCCTCTTATCTCTTGTCTCTTTATGGTTTATGCATTAGTAGTTGTTTGATGAAGAATAACACTATAATAAGATATGTAAAATAATATCCTAATCTAAGAAGTAGAAAAAATTCACAAGCAGTTATCAATATAAGAAAAATTACCTAATTTCTATGCCCTAGATTTCTCAACATGGTATCAGAGCTAAGGTGACTAAATCAAGGAAGGACATCTTATCAAGGGACACTAAAGAATCAAATTTCAAGGAATTAATCAATGTCAATATCATCTTAATGTCAAGATCTATAAAAAAAAAGCATCATAATCCTAGATCAAAGAAGTCTACAAATAAGTATTAGGATCATCATCAAGAAAAGAAGGCCAAAACCATACATATACTCAAGTTGAATAGATCTATGAATCAAGGTAAGCTTGAAGTTTATTCATCCAAAAAAATCACTTAAAGATCAATATCATATTATCATCAATCAAAGAAGAATTCCTGGGATCTACTCTCAATCACTTTGAACTTGAAATGTTTTGAAGACTATTCATCCAAAGAAATCTATATCAATAGGCGATGTCATCAAGACTCTAAGGCGATCTATCTCTCATTGAAACAATATTCCTACCATTGAAGACATCATCAAGAAGTCATCATTGATCTTCAGCAACAAGACTTCGCCATCAAAGGATCCTAATGGATCTCCCTCTCTGTGAGATCAAGAATCATTATTGAAGAAAACAATCTTCATCAAGGAGAAGTTTTCTATTCTCTATATCATCATCAACAACAAGGAAGCAATAAGGATAAGGAGAATTCTATCAAGTAAGTATATTTATGTCCACATCTAAATCTGCCAAAATGTCTTTTTGTAAGTAAATCAACAAATTGTTTAGGGCTTCAAACTATCTTGCATGGAAGAAAATAAGAGATTTGGATCTCATTGAAAATGAGGTGATGGAACATGTCAAAGGGTCTTTCACAAAATCAAGAAAGGAAGATGCTCAAGCTCTTGAAAATTATATGAAAGGGGAAGTTAGGTCTCAAAGGATTCTTATAGAATCCATCAAGTATCCCCTCATCCCATATGCATCAAAACTTGAAACTTAAAATGAAATCTATGACAAATTGGTAGAGTTGTATTCTGTAAGCATTGCTGGAGAAGTCATCTCATTAATGCAAGAAATATACATGCTAAAGATTTCAAGGGAAGATGGAATAGCCTCATATTTCATGAGGATATCTGAAATCTAGTATCAACTACAAGATCTAGGAGAAGTCATGTCTGATAAAGAAATTACTACAGTTGTACTAAATACACTACTGGAGGAGTGGGGTAACTTTATTTCAAGTATTTATGGGAAGAAATAAGCTACTCCATTCTAGGATCTATGGTCACTGTGAAATATTGAATAATATAGACTAAAGGGCAAATATGATGTGGGAGTAGGTGAGCAAAATCAAGCTTATGCTACGATGACAAGAAGAAAGGGAAAATTTGGAAATTCTGGTTCTTGGAAAAAGAAAAGGGACATGTATAAGATTCAATGCTATGGGTGTCAATAATATGGTAACTACAAAAGAGATTGTCCTAGGATGAAGTCAGATTATAATAAAAGAGGAAGAGAAGAAGCTCATATCACTGAAGAAGTAGAGGAAGCTTAAAAGAAGAATTCCAAGAAAGAGGAAGGAAGAGATCTCTACTATGACTGAGATAGTTTTCCTCACCTAAGTTCTTCTCAAGTTCCTAAGTATTCTATTGCAAGATATGGCTATCATGATTGACTAAAATGAAGGGATGCATCACGGCATCTTAGAAGCATTAAAAGAAAGAGCTCGTAACATCAACATAAAAAAGCATTGCAGTCAACTATGGAAAGATAAAGCTCTTGGAAACTTCATTTTTAACATAGGTGGCACTCATGGGAAAGAAAGAAAAAGGTCATATAATACAAGTCTCATCATAGATTTGTCAAAAGGAAACATCTGATGTATGGGGATACTCTAGATCCTCAATATTCTCTGATGGAATCTTCATCAAAAGGTTCATTGATCAAGAGAGGAAGCAAGTGTTTTATCAAGAATTCTAAACTTGTGGAATTCATGGGATGATGGTATGATGACATAAAATGAGAAACATATCAAGGGATTGAATCTTCTTCAATCAAGGAAGCTATTGCATGAAGACTGGATGACCCAAAGGAAAATGAGGTATGTATGGTTATATTCAATATTGAAAAGTCATGTCATATGGCTACAGGTAACATGAATCAATGATCTATCTTGAGAGCATGATCAAAAGGAAAAAGGATCTCCTCCTCAGAAAGGATGCAAGAAGGCATGAGTCACACATTGTCTATATGAAATAAACATAATATGTCCTCATATGTAATATGATGTGGTTGAAAACAACTGGAGGAATTCTGATTGGAAATTCCTAGGAAGGAAAGGTGTGAAGAAAGGAAGGAAGAGATTGTGGGATATGAAACCATGGAAAAACGTCATCAACATCAAAATACCAAGAAGATTTGACAAGGATATCACCATGAAATATATCAAGACTTTGATGGAGTCTGAAAAAGAAAGAGACTCTTGACAATATATATCTTTGGGATATTTATTGATATGTATGGAGGATACTGATGCAAACTAGAATATGTCATGAAGATAGACCATCACAAAGGTAATTTTGATTTAAGTGTTCATTTCTTATTTTTGAACAAATATCTAGATGGTCTTATGAAGGGTTGTTGAGGTAAGAGCTATGGATATCTTCCACCACCAATGCCCATTTAGTAGGATGAAAGATCCTTAAGGAAACATGGCATGAAGAAGGAATCATGGCATGAAGGAAGGACATACATGGGTTGAAGGATCACTTTCTAATTATGATATGACTAACTCATAAATGAAAATTATAGATGGTATGTTCCCTATAAATAAGTCACAGACATGAAGTCTCTCAAATAACGAAAAGAAGTTCATGAAATCGCAAGGAGGAGTACTTCAAGCAGCTGGTTGCCCCATCATCTCCTCCGGAGGAGCTGTTGTAGTTCCCTAATTAAGAGGGATTCTAGAAACAAGTTTATTACTTGGAAGAAACTTGGAAGCAAAATTATTAGGCCAAGAGGTACCTTAGGTACATTCCTCCGTAGAAAATATTCCATTCCTTTATTAGAATAGATATGTCCTCCCTAGTTAAGAGAGAGCGATAGACACATCATTCTTGTCTTCACTTGGGAAGACAAAATGGAGGATTGGGTAAACATCTGGCATCTAATGCTCTTTGAGGATGATTTAGGGCATCCAAGATAAGAGTAGTCGTAAAGGACCAATATTCTTTGAGGACTGGGAATCCATGATAAGAATAGTCCTGATGGAACACACCCTAAGAACGCGAGTGGGGTATATTCCGAGGGAGGCAACAATGAGGGTATCTATACATCATCGGTATCTCCGGCATTGTGCTCAGATCTCGTGGAGATATAGAGCTATTAGTCAAAGCCTTGCTATGTGATAATTCTGGTTGATATGATGTTATGCAGATGGGTTATCAATCTCACTCTTCTTATGAGAAATTCCTTAGATTGAGAATGACAAAGTACTATTATGAATACCTCCCTAGTTAAGAAGGAGTCTTGAAAAGTGTAACTAGGTTTGGTATTCATAATGGCATGTGTAAATGTGATTTTATATAATTGAGGTAAAGAAGAAAAACAAAATTATTTTTGTAATGCTTAGCTCATGGGTTTCATAAGCAAGGAATTTTATTTTTAGTAATGTAACCCATTGTGAGCCCTTAGGACTGGCCATATATTAAAAAAGAGTCAATGTCATGTCTAAAGGAACCTTCTTGGGCATGTTACATTTTTGTATGAGCTATTAAATATATAAAAAGGCCCTCCAAGACCAAGCAAATTCATCTCCTTCAAGTCAGCTTCAAAAAGAATAATAATATCTTCACCAAATGACACGTCGGTTCATCTACATGTCAAGTCGACTTATTATCATGGAAAACAACTATAAATATGCCACTCAACCTCATTTCAAAGCAAAGGATTTTGGTCAAGGTCTGAAGTTAGTAAGAGGTGTGAAGGTCAGCGAAAAGAAGGGAAGGAAGAAGGAATTCCCTAGCATTGTTTCAACTCTTTTTTGAGGGCTGAAGTTATCCACACGTGCGAGGAATATTTGTTGTTCAAAATGTAGAAAGAAACCGAAGTATCATAATCATATTTGAGGACAATTCAAGGAGAAAGTAAAGGTGATACTCAATCTGAGTTCAAGGAGAAGAAGTTTGCTTCTAGACCAAGGGAAAACAAGGGTCTATGTTGGTCCATCTACATAGGGTTTCTGATCTAGGATCAAAATTTTCAGGCCTGTCGCTAGGAACCAAGACTCAGAGAGATAATCGAGGATGAGGAATAATCGTGAAGTGTGTCTATTGTTGATGTTATGTTCCTATACCAATAGGAGTCATAATTTTTGAATAGCTGAGGTCAAATCTGTAATATGTACATACCTTTGCTTCCTGCAAATGTTTTCCATATTCAAAAAAATAAAATAAAATAAAATAAAAATTAAAAAATGTAAAGAGGGTATGCCCTAAAAGAAAAATCAAAGGACAAAAAGAGAAAAAAAGTTAAAAAAATGAAAAAATGAACCCCAAGAAAGAAAAAGACCATGAAAGTGTGCAAGAAAAAATGCCACTACTATTTACTTTTGATGCAGAATAAAATATTGCGTGCAGCTTGTTACCTTTTCCACAATCCATGGATGGTCAAAATGTTTAAACTTGGTTATTTCATGTTTTCAATTTTATTCTTAGAGATAGAAAATAAAATCTAACCAAACTGTTTAATCTTGGCAGATAAGTAGATAGGTAGAGTAAATAAAAGGAGCTTAAGAGTTTAATCTGAGCCCTTGGATGTAATAAGGTTAGACTTAGATAGATTACTCTTGTAAAATAAAAGAAAATGTTTCGATAAGGGTTTGCCAGCTTAAGTGCACCCTAATAAAGAGAAGTAAAAATGGTAGGATGAGTAGGTGGGTAAGTAGTTGAATGGTTGCAGAATTGTGATGATTGATTAGATAAGATCATATCATTCACCTTCATCATCAAATTTCTAAGTATGGATGAAATTGAGCATTTACCAAAGTACACAAAGTCGATTGATTAACCTCCCTCATTCATTACATTTTTCACTTAACTAATTTCCCATGAAAGTCTTAAAGTACCTAAAATCTTAAGTTAAAGGGGCTCAGAGTATTTCTCTGACTTCTAGAGGGACCGAACCCTCGACCCAATAACTTATAGGTCCTAAGTACTAAAAATCCTCTCATAAGCATTCACCCCCTTCAAATTCACTCATATTCCCAAATAAACTTACTTTTCCCTAATAAACCCCTTTCTCTAATGATAAAACCTTAGAAATGTAATCACCTCCCATGTAAGAACTCCACTTTACAAAAAACCCACAAATATATGTTCAGCCTAAGTTTTTATGTTTTTTATGTGAAAAGAAAAAACAAATTGCAAAGAATTCATTTTATACTTAGTGCTAAAACATTCTCCGCCTTCGTTCATATTAACTGGTAACTTTATTTATATTAAACTCCCAAGAAAATAACCCTTTTCCCTATGTATTTATTAAAAACCCCTTAATATTAATATCTCGTCCTAAAAGTTTGAAACATAAACTTTATTAATATCATGAATGATTAATGGGTTAATTAGTCGATCAATGATTAATTAATAACCAAAACCCTCTGCCAAATAAAAGAGATTAATTAACCAATTTGCGGTTAATTAATAATCGACCTCTACCAATGAAATCACCCCTGACACACTTAATCCACCATAATCCGTGATTAATTAATCCCACCACGCTTAAACCTCCGTCGGACCCCTCCATTAAACCTCATGTCAAATCCCCGCCCCGATCACTGTATGATTAGGCCCCATTTGATTTAACGGTTGATGATCATATCAGGCGGCCTCTGAAGGCCGACCTTTACCCGCCCAATATGGGTTGTTTCACCTTTCACCCCACTGCTATGTGGCACCCAATGAGTGGCATCTGGTGGCCTCCCCTCGAAACCACTCCAACCCAAAAGTGGTGTGATCTAAACCCACTTACTGCCTCCCGCTAGACGACAAAAAGTCTCATACCCTGTTTAACTCCAAATGTACCTTTCCCATTTACCCGCCAAAACAGTTGAATTTGCAAATAAAACTAAAAAAAACTCATTGTTTTTAGTTTTATCATGAAAAACACTGCTCAGAGCTCCATGCAAGCACCAGAGTATGTGTAATTGTCAACCCACGTCCAACTGCCAACCTGCTGAAGTTGCTAAACTTCCAGACCAACCTTCAGTCATGTATGCTTCCTGCAAACCATGCACAGTTGCCCATCAATCCGTTCAAAGCTGAAATCAAGTATTTACCCAAAATCACTGAGAAACCCTATTTAATTCCCAAATTACTCAATTGCTTTAAGTTATTAAGTGATTAAGTAAAACAATTGCCCAGCCACTCCAAACCATTCTGAATTAAACCAATTTTCCCCCAATTTGACTGAAAACCTTTCGCTCCCGTCCTTGAATCCACAAGAACCAAGGATGGCTACTCTAGTTAAATAAAATTTCCTACCAATTTCTACTCCCCATAGGGACTTAGACCATCTCCCATTGGCAGACAAAGACTTTCAAATCAAAGATACCTCTGTCCAAGAATCCCCATTGAAGATATACTGCAGGTAGAGAGACCAGTACTTAAACCTGTTGGGTTGTGTTATATTCTTTCCACGACTAACCCACGTAGTGAAACGGGGGGTTAGAGGGGGCGCGGAGCCCCCCTTTACGGGGTTCGGGGCAGTGCCCCGAAAATTTTTTTTTTGGACCCTATATTAGGTTGGGCGAACCTACCTATGGTTTTCGGTCCATAGATTTGGATGCGATGGTTTTCGGTCCATGGTATTGGATGCTTCAGCATGTATAAATATGTATTGT
>APFE030894225.1:0-19691 GCA_000404065.3 Pinus taeda | reverse complement strand
TGCAACTTTTGAATAAGTGGTCATACTTCTTTGTCCTTCTTCCATTCATCCCTTGCTTCGTTTATCCAATTTGGTTGGATAATAGAAATAGCACAAAACAATGCTTCCACATCCTCATCTTGAAGAGTCTTCCCATTCGGTAAGGTCGCCATTTTTTAAGTGCATGTAGTAGCACGACGGTTTTCTTCCAACTGCAGTGGCCGCCTTCCATTTCTCCAAATCGGTTGCTTAAGAGCAGACACTGAATGTTCTTCTGCTTTCTCAGAATTGCTTTAAGCCAAGAATCCCATACAATCTAAATTTCCAAATAGATTTCCAGGCTTTTCAGCCTTCCATATCTTGGTGCTATCCTTTTTCTTCTTGATATGTCCTTCTATTTCTAGAGTTTTAGGAGTGTTAATTTCTTCCAATCCTTTACAAGATATGGTCGGATTCATTTCTTGACGCTCAATGTGATCTTTCACTTCTTGAACATTTTTCTTCTTGATATGTCCTTCTATCTTGATAGTTTGAGTGGTAGTTTTAACCAATGAATTACAAGACATGGTTGGATTCATTTCTTCTTTCTCGATGTTATCTTTCACTTCTTGCACCTTTTTCTTCTTGATATGTCCTTCTATCTTGAGAGTTTGAGGAGTGGTAATTCTTGCCAATGCTTTACAAGATATGGTCTGATTTCTTTCTTCTTTCTCTGGGATGGGGTCCTGGTGTATATCCTCTTGTTTTGATGGTTTTTGATCCTTTTCTTCCTCCTCTTCATATATTATGTAAAATAATTTCTTCTCAGCACACTTATGACCTTTAGTGCATTTGCTATCACAATTGTAACAAAGACCTTTCTCTCTTTTTTCTTCCAACTGTTGTGGTGTAACCCTTGTAGGTTGTGGAAGGCTAGGAGAAACAACACTTCCATCTTTATAGTTGTGAGGGGTATGCTTCCTGGTTTCCATAATTTTTCTCTCCATTATGTCACAAAGCCCTTTTTCTCTTTCCATTTGTTTTCGTGTTGCTCTAAAGAAGGTGTTGCTCTTTGTATCCTCATAATGTGCTATCATTTCCTTCGTGAAAATTGACCACGTAACAAGTATTTTATGAGAACAAAGCCCTTTATACCATAAAAATTGATCCAGTTCTAAATATGAAGATGCAATACATACCTTTTGTAATAGTTGTGCACCATGTAGATCAAAATATTGCTCCATCTGACATATCCAATTTACCGGATCCTTGCCATCAAACTTCCTCATCTTGCTTTTTCTTGATTTTAGGAGCATGATCTTGAAATGACTGTAACTATGTATTTTCAGATCTTTAAGTTCTGAAATTGCAACCTGTAGTAGTCCTCTGTGTCCTCTTTCTAATGCCACCAGTCTAACCCCAATTGGATTCTCCAATGAAGAGTTATGCCAAATCTCCCACAGTGACCTGATTATGGACTAATTCAGTAGAGCGAACTTGTACAACGTTCCACGTGTCACTGTTTCAACCTTTGACTCTGAAAAATATATAAATGAAAGCTACAGTTTGTCCTCTTTCTGTACCTTCTTACGAAATTTCAATCCGATGCTCAGAAATAAAGTTATGACGATTTTCCCCAGGTCACCTGTTTTGAGTGTAATTCAGGAGTCTGCAAAAAGGCCAACTTCCTCAGATCATATCTCCGAAAATATCCCGCGAAATGCTCTGAAATTCGGACCCAAAGTTCAGCGCCAAGTCTTCTCAAATGGGTTTTTTTTCGACTTCTGAAACATCACAGAAAAAAAGTTTTAGCAAAAATTCCACGATGACTTGTTTGGAGCAGCGAAACCCTAGAATCCAAAGATCTGATACCAAATGTTATGGAACCAGCTCACAAAAAGATAGAAAAGGGAGATCCACGCCTTAGAATTCAGCCTCTTCGAGGGGGAAACCTCCTTTACATTACATAAATGAACAATTCTTCAATGATACAAATGAAAAGACCTTTCTATATATAGGAGTCTAAGGGGTCATAACATAACCAGAGCCGACATAACAATAATAATGTAAGGCACAATAATAATAATAGTGGGCTTCTATGGGGCACAATAGTAACAATATGGGCACTACATGGGTACATCAATATAATAAGTGGTTTGTACTAATAACAATAAGGGGTGACACTAGTAGTATAGGGGCCTAACATTGAACCACCACGATTTTCCTCAGAATGGAAGCTCTAGTGCTTGACTTACAGATGAACCAAATGAAAAAGTCATTTCCTTAGCCATTAAAAACTTACCACTGTTGAACCTTCCTAGTAGTGGCTCTCTTCACTTTAAAGTCAGTTGGAGTTCTTTGCATAGAGAAACAATGGTATAATCACGTTTATCCCTAAAGGGTATGTATTATAAGGAGATTATATGGTGGATGAATGATGTCAGGGCCTTGAGACATCCTATCTCATTTGATCATATTGATTAAGTTTCCCGAGTAGAAGATGGTTATATACCCTTGAAAGGGTTCACCTTATTTACTTGGTTTTACCAACTCGTGGGTGGAGGTGAGGCAACAATGAGACACATTGTTTTGGCTAAAGCATTGGTTTGAAACTCCTTTGAGATAACTCTACCTCAAGCATTGAAATCTAGCTTAGGGGTATCTACCCAACCTTGAGACCCCTAAGCTATGAAATGCAAAGCGTTAACTTCTATTCCTTCAAATAGGGGTCTCAAGGTAGATTTCAATGCTTTAAGATAGAGACCCCTAAGCTAGATTTCAAGTCTCAAGGTTGGGCATGTTGTCTCTGTGTGGAGATGATGTGGGAAAAATCCCTATTTAAATGACTATTTTAGTCCTGTTGATTAGTTTGATTAGTACTCCATAGTGGGTAGTCATGTATTGACCACTTTTGTTAATAAGTTGCTTGGAATTTCCTTCCAAACAAATGATCTGTTGCATGTTTGTGTCTAGGCTACTAATTGGACTTAACAGGAAAATCCCTTATTTTCCTTTTGTACATCGCATGATTTTTTACTGTCATTATAAGCTAGTCATGCTAGTTGGACCTTCAATAGGGGCCTTAGGATATCTAGACTGAGATAAAATTGTTCTCCATAAGCTATCGAGGAACCAAGGAGATGTTATGAAACCAGCTCACAATAAGATAGAAAAGAGAGAGAAATGCCTTAGAATTCATCCTCTTTGAGGGGGAAACCTCCTTTACAATAAAAAAATGAACAATTCTTGGATGATACAATTGACAAAATCTCCTTTCTATATATAGGAGTCTAAGGGGTCAAAATATAACCAAAGACGGCCTAACAATAATAATATAAGGGCACAAAAATAGAAATAGTGGGCTTTTATGAGGCACAATAATAACAATATGGGGACCATAAGGGCACAACAATAACAATAAGGGATACAATGACAATAGTAATGGGGGAATCATTAGTATTATAGGGACCTAAGATGCCTCTCTCCTTCAAAAAAGTGTTGTCCTCAACGCTTGAGTAGTTTTGGATGCTTCTGTATAAAATTCTCATCCTCCCATGTGGAAGATTCAACGAGTAAGTTCTTCCACTTGATGAGATACTCTGAAATTGATCGATTCCGTAGCTGTCAAGTTCTTGATTCTTTAACTGCTTCAGGTTCCAATGTGATTTTTCTTTCCTCATCAAGTTCTGGCAATATTTTTTGAACTGGGAGCTTGTCACATATAACCTTCTTTAAGCATGAAACATGGAAAACTGGGTGCACTCAAGAAGCTGCAAGAAGTTCCAATTTGTATGCCATAGTACCTATCTTTTGCAACACCTTGTATGGACCATAATACTTTGGTGATAATTTATTATCCTTCTTAGCTTGCTTGAGGGACATTTGTTTATATGGCTGCAGCCATAGGAATACCTAATCACCTACATCAAAACTTCTTTTGTTTTAATGTTAATTTGCCTACTGTTTCATTCTATTTTGTGCCAAGGTGAGGTTATCCTTTAAGAGTTGGAGCACTTATTTTTTATGCTCGATGTGATCGTCCACTGCTTGAACCTTAGAATTTTCTCTTAAATATGATGTGATGGATGGTGGATGATATCCATAAAGTGCCATAATTGGGGTCATTTTTGTTGCAGTATGGAAGGAAGTGTTATACCACCATTTAGCCAGAGGTAGCCAATTGACCCATTGTGTCTATTTATCAGATACAAAGTAACGAAGATATCCTTCCAAACATTTGTTTACTATCTCAGTTTTCCCATCAGAATGAGGATGATAAGATGAGCTATGAGCTAATTGAGTACCAAGACAAGAAAATAATTCTATCCAAAATTTGCAGTGAAAATGGGATCTCTCTCGTTTACAATAATCTTTGGGTTTCCATGCAGCTTTTGAATTGTTTCCATAAATGCAGTAGAAACTGTGCTTTCTTTAAATGGATAAGATAATGCACAAAAGTGTGCATACTTGGTAAGTCTGTCAACTACCACCATGATGACACTATTTCCTTCAGACTTGAGTAAACCTGTGATAAAATCTATTGAAAATTCCTCCCAACATTGGCTTGGAATGGATAAAGATTGTAATAGACCCGGGGTCTTAATTGTTTCAACTTTATTTTGTTGGAAAACCAAAAATTCCGCCACACAAATTTTGAATATTCGATTTAAGGCCATCCAAAAAAAATTCCTTCTTAACCCTGTGGTAAGTTTTTAGAAATCCTAATTTCCCTCCTAAGGGAGAGGTGTGCAATTCCATAAGAATCTTTTGTTTTAGTTGGGAATTCTTACATAGGTATAACCGACCTTTGTATCATAACGAATCATTTTTCCATCTAAATGTATCAGCTTTATTTGGATCTTTTCATAACTTTTGAATGAGTGCCCACGCTTCTTCATCATTCTTCCATTCATCCCTTCCTCTATTTATCCAATCTTGTTGGATAATAGAAATGGCGCAAAGAAATGCTTCCACATCCTCATCCTTTCTTGAGAGCACCTACCACAATATTTTTCTACCCTTTTTTGTAGATGATTCCAAAGTCATAACCCAACATCTTTGTGACCCATTTTGATGCTCTTCTGATGATAATCTTTTTTCTAAAAAGTATTTAAGACTATCATGATCTGTTTTTACATTGAAGTGTCGTCCCATTAGGTAGGGTCGCCATCTCTTAAGTGCATGTAGTATTTCCAACATTTCCTTCTCATAAATATCTTTGTGTAAATACTTTCCTTTGATTTGATGACTTTTGAAAGTAATGGGTCTTTCTTCTTGCATTAAAACAACACCAATTCCATTTCGCAAGGCATCACATTCCATAATAAAGGTTTTTGTGAAGTCCAGTGTAGCTAAGACCGATGCTTGGCACATTGCCTCTTTAAGATGTTGAAAGGCCTTTTTTGCTCCTGGAGTCCATGAAAATGCATCTATCTTCAATAATGTTGTTAGAGATGCTACTATTCTCCCGTAATTCTTAACAAACTTGCGATAATACCCTGTCAGCCCAAGAAATCCTCGTAGATGCTTTATGGATGTGGGGATTTTCCACTCCTTAATGGTTTTAGTTTTGCTAGGGTCTACCTTAACACCTTCATGAGATACGCTATGACCCATATATTCCACCTGTTGTACTCCAAAGAATAATTTGGAGCTTTTTGCATATAATTGTTATTCCTCCAATAGTTTGAGCACATTGTCAACATGTTGAACATGATCCTTCCAATACTTGTTGTAGATTAGTATATCATCAAAAAATACTAACAAAAAATTTCTAAGGAAGGGTTTGAAAATGGAATTCATGAAACCTTTAAATGTACAAGTTGCATTGGTAAGGCCAAAAGGCATGACCAAAAATTCATAATGACACTCACGAGTTCTAAATGTTGTATTTGGAATGTATTTAGGCTTCATTCTAATTTGATGATATCCTAAACAAAGATCCAACTTCGTGAAGTAAATTGATCCATGCAATTCATCCAATAATTCATCAATGACAAGAATGGGAAATTTATATTTTAGAGTGAGCTTGTTGAGCTCCCTATAATCTGGACATATGTGCCATGATCCATCCTTCTTGTGAACCAATACTACTAGAGCAGTGAAAGAAATTTGACTAGGTTGAATTATACCAGCCTCTAGCATTTTTGCAATCATACGTTCAATTTCACTCTTTTGGGAATAGGGATATCTGTGAGGCCTGATGTTTGGAGGAACACTTCCTGGAATCAAATGAATAGCATGATCATGATCATGAATAGGTGGGAGGCCTTTGGGAGTCTCAAATTCCTTAGAATGATTGTCCAAGACTTTTTGGAGATCTGGAGAAATAGATGATTTCAATGTATGAACCTCTAGTGAACATAATTGTGCAATTATGCCTTGTTGTTCTTTCTTTAAAAGTTTTGTCATCCCATTAGAGCTGATTATCATTCCCGGTTTCCCTGCGATACCCCTTAATTCAACTTCCTTTCCTTCCGAAGAAAATTTCATGAAACATTCTTGAAAATTAAAAGCTATTATACTCAAGGATTGTAGCCATTGGACTCCTAGTACAACATCAACACCCACCATTGGAATGGAAAGCATTGGGCTATTCAATACATATTCTCCCATGGACAGTTTGATATTATGTCACTCTCTTGAGCACTTTATGGTTCCTCCACTTGCAACCATCACTTGACACTTTGGTGCTAGATATAGGAAGCAATTCAATTCCTTGGCTATTTTACAATGAATAAAATTATGGGTACTGCCCGAATCAATCAACACTATTACCTTTCTCTTCTTGATATGCCCTTCTATATTGAGAGTTTGAGGAGTGGTAATTCCAGTCAATGCATTACAAGATATGGTCAGATTCATTTAATTTTTCTCTAGGGTTTGTTCTTGGTGTATATCCTCTTCTTTTGACATTTCTTGTTCCTTTTGTTCCTCCTCTTCACAATATGTGTAAAATAATTTCTTCTCATCACACTTATGACCTTGAGTGTATTTGCTATCACAACTGTAACAAAGCCCTTTTTCTCCTTTTTTCTTCCAATTGTTGTGGTGTCAACCTTGTAGGTTGTGGATGGCTAGGGGAAACAACACTTCAATCTTTATGATTGTGAGTGGTAGGCTTCCTTGTTTCCATCATTTTTCTTTCCATTTTTCTTACCTTCTCCAATGAATCAGGTTCCCAAAGGCGAACCTCATGTTGGATGTTATCCTTTAAAGTCCCTATGAACACATCAATCCTATGCTCCTCCAGAATATCTTTTACCCTTATATTCAATTTTTGGAAGTCCTTAATATGCTCCATCATTGAACCCTTTTGTTTGAGATTTATCAATTGGCTAAAAAAGGTGTTTCTTTTTGTATCCTCATAATGTGATATCATTTCATCCATAAAAATAGTCCAAGTGACAATTTTTTTAGGAGAGCAAAGCCATCGATACCATACAAACTGATTTGGTTCCAAATATAAAGTTGCAATGCATACCTTTTGTGTGTTTTTTACATTATGTAGATTGAAAAATTGCTCCATTTGTAGTATGCATGTTACGGGATCCTTGCCATCAAAATTCTTCATATCGATCTTTGGAACATGGTGGTTCTTTGATCCAGCATTAAAGTCTATGAAATCATGATTAACATTTATTTTGTTCTCGTCATGAGTTTCATTTACTACCCTTTCACCATTGGTAAGAATTTATTGTAGAAAATCTATCAAATCTATCTTCAAATCTTCCATCTTAGCTTCCACGTCATTCATCTTAGCTTCTACGTCTTTCTTTAAACCATCCATATTATCTTCCATGCCTTTATTTAAACCATCCATATTAGCTGCCACACCATACATATTAGCTTCTACATCTTTATTTAAACCATCCATTTTAGCTTCTATTACTTTTTGTGCAAGTGAAATTTGTTGCACTTGGTCTCGTAATTTTGATATATCATGTTGCATTTCTTCCTCTTCTTCATGAGTCATGTCAGAAATTTCAGGTTTCTTACTATTTGTTTCCATTTTCTTTATTCGGGGCATCAATTAATGATAATAATGCTTCACTATTCCCTTTGAATTCCTTCAAACTAATTTTTCAAACCAAACTTATGCAAGAATTAAAAAAAAAAAAACTACACACCTTTTTTCACTTTGTAGGAGCTTGATATTGAATCTGTTGTGTGCCTATAATTTTGGATCTCTAAGGTATAAAATTTCTTCCTACAGTAACACACTGAGTACTCTTTTAAACCCCACAAGTCTGATCAAGATTGGATTCTCCAAGGAAAAGTTATTCCAAATCTCCCACAATGACTTGATTATAGATTGGTTCAGTAACACAATCTTGTACGAAGCACCATATGTCATTATTTTGACCTTAGACTAGGAAATGGATACAAAGAAAACTACAGTATGTCCTCTTTCTGTAACTTTTGACGAAATTGCAATCTGATGCTCTAAAACAAAGTTATGACACTTTTCCTGAGGTTACTTGTTTGAGATATAATTCGAGATCTTGCAAAAACCCTAACTTCCTTGGATCATATCTCAGCAAATATAGTGAGACAAGATCTAAAATTTGGACACGAGGTTTAGAGAGATGTCCACTCAAATGGGTTTGTTTTTTCGCTTCTGAAACATCGGAGAAAATGTTATAACGAAAATACCATGATGACCTGTTTGGAGAAGCAAAACCCTAGAATCTAACCTTAGATAGCAAATGTTATGAAACTAGCTCACAATAAGATAGAAAAGAGAGATAAATGCCTTAGAATTCACCCTCTTCAAGGGGGAAACCTCCTTTAAATTACATAAATGAAGAATTATCGGATGATACAAATGACAAAACCTCCTTTCTGTAAATAGGAGTCTAAGGGGTCACAATATAACCAAAGCCGACCTAACAATAATAATATAAGGGAAACATATAACAATAGTGGGTTTCTATGGGGCACAATAATAACAATATGGGGGCAATAGGGGCACAATAATAACGATAAGGGATATAATGACAATAATAAGGGGTGAATCACTAGTATTATAGGGACCTAATAGGAGACTACAAGTCATGAAGGGTGGAATGGGAAAGTCCCTACTTTGTGTTTTGTGTTTTATGTTATGAAGGGCCTAAAGAAGTAGAACTGGTCATAAGATCAGGAGAAAGATCACGAGTGGGTTCCTTATAAAACACCAATGAATGCAGTAGGACTTTAGTGTGAGTATAGAGATTTATAGAACCACTCGAATTAGGCCATGTTATATCTACTTTGTGAATGGTACATAGTGCAAAAAGGGAACAAACTCTTATGAAAAGAACCAGATTCATGAAGTGGGCCACTCGGTAATGAGGAGATGGGGTAATGGGGTGTGAGTAACAAACCCATATGGTCTATCCCGGAGGCTCTTCCTCAGGTCCATGAAGTAGTGCACTCAATAATGGGTTATTGTTGCATAATTCATACTTACATGATTGACCAATATGTAATTCATACCCTAGTTTTGGGTTTGTACATCCATTTTATTGAGGGCTCAATATAATAAATTTATATTCTGTGTTGCGTGAGGCACAACCTTATGGGCTTGAATGAATATAATTTAAGATCTATATTCCATACCAAGATGCATGCTTTCTATGCTCTTTTTAAGGTTGAAGTATCAAGGTTGAGTGTGTTGTCTCTATGCAGAGATGATGTGTGAAAAGTCCCTACTTAAATGACTAGTTTATTCACAGTTATTAGTTCAATTGATACTCCATAGTTGGTAGTCGTGTATTGGGCACGACCAATAATAAGTTCCTCGAATTTCCATCCTAACAAATGATATGTTGAAGGTTTGTGTCCATGATAGTAGTTGGACTTAACGGGAGAATCCCTTCTTTTCCTTTTGGGAAACACATGATTTTCAACTTTCATTGTAAGCTAGTCATGTTAGTTGTACCTTCAACAAGGGCCTTGCGATCCCTGGATTGAGATCAACTCGTTCTCCATGAGCTAGCATGTAACCGAGGAGACTACAAGTCATGAAGGGCAGAATGGGCAAGTCCCTGCTTTCTGTTCTTTGTTTTCTATTATTAAGGACATAAAGGAGTAGCACTAGTCATAAGATCAAGAGGGATAGCACCAGTTAGTACCTTAGCAAACTCCAATGGTCATGGGGGGACTCTGGGGAAAGTCTAGACGTTTATAGAAAGACCACAATCAGGCCATGTTAGAACTCTTTTGTGAATGGTGCATAGTGTAGGAAGGGAGAAAACACATGAAAATCATGCGATGCATGAAGTAGAGCGCTTGATAATGAGAAGCTACGATAATGGGGCCAGAGTAATGAATCTGTAATATCTATCTTGGAGGTGCTTCCCCAAGTGCATGGAGTGGGGTGCTCATTAATGAGGACCATGGGTAATGGGGTTGGGGTAACCAACCTATAAGATCCACCCCGGAGGTTATTCCTCGAATGCATGAATTGGGGTGCTTAGTAATGAGGAGTCAAGGTAATGGGGTCGGGGTCACTAGCCTATAAGATCTATCCTAGAGGTTATTCCCTGGAGTTATGTATATATACTTGCATATCTATATGCTTTTATGAGGTCCACACATGGAATATGGCTTCTATATAGATATTGAAGCCATCATTCGTATATGCATGCTTCCATATATATGTGCATATATAGAATATGGCTTCTATATATGTGCATATTTTGTATATGTGCATATATATGGAAGTGCACATATATGGAATATCACTTTCATACATGTGCAACTTTTTTATATGCACATATATAAGAAACTCATATTTCACATATGCACACCTTCCATACATGCACATTTAAACAAAAATCATCTTCCATATACGCATGCTTCCATATCTATGTTCATGTACAGAAGTTGCATGTGCATAATTCATCACTTCCATATATATGTACATATACATATGTTTTATGTTTGTATAAAATGACGTATGTATATGCGCTACTTCTTTATATGCACGTATATATAGAAGCGTGCATATATGGAACATGGCTTCCGTATATGCCTAACTTATATATATGCACATAGATATGGAAATGTACATATACGGAAGATGGCTTCTATGTATGTGCAACTTGTGTATATGCACATAGATATGGAAACATGCATATAGGGAAATCACACATATGCAAAAATGCAAGTGCATTTATGGAAATTGACTTTTATATATATACAAAGATCCATACATCGAATACGATTTCTCTATAGGTATGGAAGCCATATTTCATATAGGCATGCTTCCATATCTATGTGGATATACAAAAGTTTCACATATAAAAAAGATGACTTCAACATATGCACACACACACACACACACACACACACATAAGCTTGAATATACAAAAGATGGATTATGTATATGTACAAATTTTGTGTATGCACATATATATGGAATTCATCTTCTTTATATGCACACTTCTATATATATGTGCATATACATAAGCCATCGATTTCATATATATCTGCATATATAGAAAATGACTTATGTATATGTGCAACTTTTGTAATTGCACATATATATGGAAGCGTGCATATACAAAAATCACACATATGTTATGCAAGTGAATTTATAAAAGGTGAGTTCTATATATGTACATGCATATATGTATGCATACACAGAAGTTCAAACATGGAATATGATTTCTATATAGATATGGAAGCCATCTTTCCTATATGCACGCTTCCATATCTATGTATATATTTTTTATATCCGCGCCACACGCAGACACACACACATATATATGGAAGAATGCATACATAAAAGAGGGCTTCCACATATGTACAACTTTTGTATATGCACATATATATGGAAGACATATTATATATATATATACATCCTTATATATATACACACACACACACACACACACAAAAGCCATCTCTTCCATATATATGTGTATATAAATAAGTTGCTACATGAAGGAGAGAGAAGACCTGATGTGCACAAATAAAAGAGGAAGATGAGAGGCACCTGTGAGAGAACAAGAAGAAGGGAGGCCGAGAGGCTCCTATGGAAAAGAGTAGAACAAGATGAAAAGTCTATGGGGAATCATCCACAACTCATATGGAAGACCTAAATAGATAGCCAAACTAGAAGCTTGTGGTTTGTGAACTTGTCGAATTGGGCAGAATCACATAGGTTCTTATGAGGTTTGTTGATCCACGAAGATTTTCTTGGGGTTGAAACTCTAGTGATTGAATCACTATGGAACCACCTAAAAACATGATTTATCAGCCATAGAAAACTTCACCACAGTTGAGCCTTCTTGAGAATGGGATCCCTTCACTTGAAAGAGAGATGGAGTTCTTTGCATAGTGAAATGCCTCTTAGGAGGCTTTATGGTGATTGGATTTGGAGAGAAAGCTTACCTATGAGGCTGAAGAACCCACTGGAAGCTTATGGTTGATGAACATATTTTATTTGGGAAGAATCACTGAGGTGCTTATGAGAACTATTGAACCACCTAGAGTTTCCTTAGAACTCTGGTGTTTGACTCACTATGGAACCAACTACAAAGGTGCTTGTGAGGACTATTGAACCACCAGGGGTTTCCCCGTAGTGAAATCTTTGGTGCTTGACTCAAATGAACAACGTGGAGAAGTGACTTCCTTGCCCATTAAAAACTTACCACTGTTGAACCTTCCTAATAGTGGCTCTCTTCTCGTGAAAGTTAGTTGAAGTTTTCTACATAGTGAAACAATGATATAATTGTGTTTCTTCCTGAAGGGTATGAATTATGAGGATCTTAGCTGGTGGACGATGGTGGAGTTATAAAAATCCTATACTTTCTTCTTATATATAAGATGTTTGTGACATACCAAAAAATAATAAGGTAACCCCTACCTTTTTAAGATGCAAAGGTTCAAAATTGACTGTTCCAACTATTTATAACTCGCCACATTTACAATCCATTGAAGACCAAATTTCTTAGAAAATATGGGCAATTCTTAAAAAACTTACTAAAATTATTGTCATGCAAGGTAATTGAAAGTTACTATTCCTAATTGAATATCTTTATATGCAATATTTGAATATGAAAATGTTTAAAAAAGTAACCAGAAATAAATATTTATATTAAAAAATTAATAATTATAATTTTTAAAACATTTATTTAATTTTAATTAATTTCTAATTAAAAAAAATAAAATTATAATAATTAAATTAAAATTTCATTAGGTTAAAGTTATTTTTTCGAGGTGCTTCGAGAAATAAAGAAATAGTTGGCACCTCATTAACCCACACTATAATCTCATTTAAGGGCTTAACATAGTTACTCTATTCCATAAGTATAATATGTAAAAATACAAAACTTAAATCTATATGTCAAATTACAAAACTTGACTTTGAGTGAGAAGATGGCAACAATTCAATAAAACCACTATAACTAAACTCAATTAACATTTATATTAAATTTATTTGTAAATTATGTTATTTAAATATATCATATAAGAATTTGATACCTTATATTATATTGCATTAATACAATATTGTGAAAATCACATACAACAATTCAAAAAACAATAATAAATTACGGTAGTTGTGCAATCGTTTAGGATTTAAACAACAATCGGAAAAATAAAGATATTCACCTCGCATCTAGACATAAGTTGAATAAAAATATAGTGGATATAAATTTTATGGATTTATGTCAATACACATACTCTTATGGATGTTAAGGTGGGAAGTAAAATTATATTTATAATATATTTTTTATTTTTGAAATGGGAATGTTTAAAAATACAGGGAATGATTAATTTTGAAATTTAAGATTAAAGATTTTTTTAAAAGATGTGTATTTTTTTTGGTAAAAAGGAATTAAAATAAATATTTTTCTTATTTATATATATGTATAGGAAATTATTTAGTATATATATATATATATATATATATATATATATATATTATATGAATATATTAAACTATTTGGCAATTCTATTACACTCTAGCAAATTTAAAATACTTTTCATAATTCTATTATACTTTAGTAAATTTTAAGTTAATTCTACCATTTTTCAAATAGGATTTCCTTATGGTATCCATTTTAATTTCTAATTATTTTTTAAAATAGGCAAATTTTAGAGACAATGATTTTAACTAATCAATGATGGTATTAGTCAATTTTAATGTAAATATTATAAAATAAAGTTTAATTTCCATTATTAAATCTTTTTTATAAATATAAGGAAAAAAATTGACATCAATTTTAGACTATCTCATAGAGAATAATATATCTTTCATATTCATCATTTCTCAGTAATAAAATATTTATGTTATTCAACAACATAGCATGATTATATTTGTTTTTTAAAAAAATTATTAAATCATAAAATTTCAATTAAGCTGCAAACACAAAGAAAGAAAACGGTTTTCATAAACCATATTATTAGAGTATAAAATAACTTTAACCTATTTCTCATGCATATAGCCATTAAAACTCTAACCACCTATCCATATTTTTACACATTTTTAAAAAATGAATTCACAATTTTAATAAGAGAATGACATTTCTCAATTTATATTGTTAATATCACCTTTGTCATATAAATTTTGAGTGAATTATAATTGCATTGATTTATTAAAAAATATTTATTATAACTTTAATTCATTCAAAATACATTTTTAGAATATATATTTTAATATTAATTGATTATAATAAAAAAGACTATCTTGTTATAAGTTTTGGATTTTTCCTTGGTATATTTTGAAGTTAAATTATTACAAGTTTGAATTGTAAATTATTTTGGATTAAAATATATGAAAAAAAAAAATAGAAATTATTTATTTATACATTAAAAAAATATTTTAAATAATAATAAAAAAATTATTATAATAAAAAATTATTTCAAAAAAATTCTAATTTTTTTAAAATATAAAATCTTTCCAAACAATTATATTTTAATTATTATCATTTTATAATTAAAATATTATTATCATTTAAAATATAAAACATTTAATGAAATTTACCTCTTTTAATAATTACAACAAAAACATAAAAATTAATATAGATCAGCAATCAACAGAAAGCAATATTATTTTGTAAATTTATTACATCGTTTTAATCAACCAATCATAATTACCGCATCTCACTCCACCCATGATAATGTATAAAACTAATATATTTACATAAAATTAATAACTTTTGGAAGAAATGAGAACTCAAAGATTCAGAAATTATTTGACAATATCCCTTCTAAAACAATACATCTATCATGTCACAATCCTAAAAGAAGCGACTACTTTAATTCTATCACCATGTCAAATGAGAAGTTTCCAAAATGATAATGATAATAGGGTTTGGAACAAAATTACGCAATAATCTCAAATAGTTAATTACCGTACCGATTAGATCAGTTATTAAGACTGATTCATAACTATGTAAAAAAACTATAATCCACGATTGACTTTCGATAATCGGTCTCCAGCATTAGACGAATGATTCAATGCTTGGATCAACCCGGCTTTAATGAAAGGGTGGCATACGGATCCTGAGATTCAAAATTTGCGACCACCAACTACCTACGTACCTTCTTAATTGCGGCTGCGAGTCATGGGATCTGCAACTAGAATACGTAGGCTTGTTAGCAGTGGCTTCGCCATAATAATTTTTTGTTATTTCATCTTCGAAACAAGGTGCAAAAATCCTGCAACCAAAAACACCAAAATTGAGAGCAAACTACATTTAACCCACTTATCTGCCACTCTGTATTTGAAGTGCCCAATCCTATCTTAATTTTTTCTTTCCTCCAAGATTTGTTTTATAGTTTTTGTTGTCTACATCTCTCAAAAATCTATAGGAAATCTATTTATCCCTTTCCACTACAGGGCAAGCCTCCTCGTGCATCCTCTATTCAAGATAATTTCCCATAACAGTTCTGTATACCTACTATCCCAACACCACCCTATTTTGATCCAGACTCAAATATATTTCATACTTTTTTTTCTACATTCATCAATATAAGTTACATGAAGGTGACAGAACTTTCTATCCTATTGCTGTAGCAATAGAATCCCTGGTAATCTCACCTGTAAAAGCAGGGAGTTAGAATTTTTTTACACAATTACTCACAAATAATTATCCAAATCACAACTCCATATTTCTCATTAACCATTATATATAATGTTGATTAGTACATAAAGTAAACTTCAATAGAGGACAATAAGTTACATAACCATTATCTACCACTATTGTAGTGTATTAAAAAATTTGTATATTGAACCTTGCAACCATTTCATGATTTCCTTAACCATATTAATTAATCACATAATTGACATTGTGATTATCACATCAAATAAGGAATCAACATCAACAAGGATTTCAACATCATCAAACTAACAGAACAAGCAATCACATCATTGAACACCTATATCACCCGTAGGGTGAAAACCACCAGATGTTTAATTTTATTATTAAATGCTCATGAAGGTTTTCACCTCTCACTCATATAATAAGGGATTCCATCCCTTATCCATTGTTATAAAATATTACAATGAAATATCATCAAAATGTCACATAACTAGCTAAAAGCTATTACATTTTCCATGAAACCCTTTACTTACATATCACCACTCTCTACATTGATTTGGCATGATTGTTCTATCAATGTGCGAGACTGCAACTGGTACTCATGAGCATGGACGGTTAGTTCTTTACCTACCACAATGTTAAACATCATTTTTCTTTGGCACAAATAGTCGTCTTGTTATCACCAACAAGTTTTGGCAAGAAGATTAGATACAATATTAATCAATCAATAATAAGTCTTTAAAAGTGATTTTTTAACATCTACTCATGTGCATGAGCAAGCATGTCATAATAATTAACTAGTACATATATTCAAGTAAATACTTGTTTTAATTTCCACAATGCTTATTCACACTAATGCAAATTTCTCTCTAAGAGATCTAACCTACTAGTTCTACAAATTCATGTTTCTCTTTAAAATATATAACACAATAGTTATATTTTCATACATGTAATAAACTATTGTTTCTATGCTTTTTCACATGTGTTCTTTCACATAGTTATTTTTCAAGAAATCAACATAGTTTCTCTATCGTTTATGTACAAAGTTATTATGCATTTGTTTTCCATGGAAGTATCATAACAAAGTCCTCGTGCATTTGTTTTCAACAAAGTATCACAATCAACCATTCTTTGTGTATAAGACCTAGGATAATAATAACGGTAACGGTTTATGCATTAAACCATGCAAATAAATCAAACTACCCAATATGCAACAACCGAATCCTTTACCTTTTTACTCACTAAAACATGTAACTTTTGCAAACTCTTGCAAGGAATTAACACAATTATCTTATCTTTGATGCACAAGAAATACATTTTCTTTCCAAAGAAGATTCCTATGACTTATATTATCTCTTTGCATTTCATCTACGCACAGGTTATCATCTTTCTCATACCTAAGTATTCTTCCTCAAAAGAACTTTTTTACCCATGAGAATATGTCACAAATTACCTTCTTTAATTTATATTCACTCCCAAGAAAATAACTCGGATAAATAATCGCTTCCAAGAAAATAACTTGGATAAGAAAAGAGTATGCATCATATCTTTTCTTAGATAAAAGGTATTTGCATTGTTATATAAAAACAAGAAATATTAGTCACACATAAGATAGTTATTAAGATCTACATGCATTAATATATTTTCTTTACCAATAAAACATATAAAATAATCAATCTTTAACTACATGCATTAACATATTTCCTTTACGAAGAAAACATATAAAGTAATCATTTTTTCACTACATGCATTAACATATTTTCTTTACCAAGAAAACATATAAAATAACCTATCTTTTACTGCATGCATTAAAATGTTTTCTTTACCAAGAAAGCACATAAAATATTCAATCTTTAACTGCATGCGTTAACATATTTTATTTACCAAGGAAACATATAAAATAATTAATATTTTACTGTATGCATTAAAATATTTTCTTTACCAAGAAAACATATAAAATATTCAATCTTTAACTGCATGCATTAATATATTTTCTTTACCAAGAAGACTGATCCGGATTTAAACAGGAACGCAATAGATTACAGAGATAACCATAAATATAGAGATGCGATAACCATAAATAAAGAGATGCAGAGGAAATAATACTTCATTTCATTAATGGAAAATACCAAAATATGCTTACAACTAGAATTGGAAATAAACCAGCTAGGGTGATGGTAGCTTATCTCTGAGAAGAGATGTGCGGCTACATGCCTCTAAACTGTTCCAAACTGTGTTACAATGAGGCTCGAAGGCCTATTTATTGTTGAGAAACAATGGAAAACCCTTCACATTCCAAAACCTACCCCTAGAAGGAAACGCCAAATTGTGGGCCCCGTTTTGGGTAAATTGGTACATCAATTTCCCGGGGTCGTAACTTGGCATACGATCTCCGTTTGACGCGTATGATAGCTCGTTAGAAAGATCTATCCGAGAACTACCACTTTGGGAAGGGCAACATTGGTCCATGGACCCATGTTGCCCCCAGATTTCCCAAAAAACGTCGTTTAGGGCCTCAAAACGGCTCCGGGAGTTCAGGACCCGAAAAACTGCTAAAAATAGTAAGTTGTGCTACAATTAAGGAAACTGAAAATGCTGAAAGAGACAATTGTGGGGGTCCAAATGGGATAGGTGGGTGGCCACCAACATCCACCTGGATCATTCCTCCCCCCTTAGGAAGCAATGGTCCCCATTGCGTTGAGTTCCTCCATCTGCTGAACTTGTTCTGCACTGTCTGATGTGTCCAATAATGGTGGGAAGCATGGTCGACGACGGTCCACATTGAACACTTGGTGCAGGTGAAAGAATCGAGGAATGTTGTGCTCCAAAGCATTGTTCCCCACAAGCTTGGTACTGCTATAAGGACCATGTTCGAGTAGTCTGAGCTTCTGATGGGCTCTTGTAAGGCATTCTTTCTGCAGATGTAACCAAACTTTGTCGCCGACCTGAAACTTATGTGGTACCCCTGTGGGTGAGGAGAAGTTGTTCCTGTGTTTTTTCATGACCGTATCCCTTTGCTGCTGCTGCTGCTGCGTGGAGGAACCCTTTACGGGGGTCATGGATGTAGCAACAATCTTCCCCTTACTTTGGGAGTGAGCCATATAGATGAATTTCCTAGTTTGTGATATGAGCTTGCTGCCTTTCTTAGCAATGATCAAAGAGGTGGCGGTAGGTGGGACTACCTCTTGTATCCTGTATAATGAATTATCCAAAGAAATAATGACAGCACGGGGCCTTGACTCATACACAGCATGTTGCCTCCACAAGTATGGTTGGCCTAATAATACATCACAAACATCCAGAGGTGTAACATCACACAATACCTCGTCTGTGAATGGTTTGATGCTGTAGGGAAGGTGGCACTGCTGGCGAACTTTGAGATCTCGTTCTTCATGAAGCCACCCGATACTGTATGGCTGTGGGTGTGGTGTAGTCGGTAGGCCCAACTGCTTCACGACCTTTGCTGAAATAGGTTCTTTTGGCTGCCACTGTCGACAATGAATTGTAGCGGTGAATCCTTCACCCACATCTGTGAGTGTAAAAGACGTTCCCCCTCCTCTGGCTCTTCGGCTCATTCTTTTGGATTTTGGCGGTGGCAACAGTGGGGTTGGGATCCGCATCAATGATCTACTTCCCTTTGCCATTCCCCTTGTCGGGTTCTGGCTCAGGGTCGGAACATGTATCTGATTCGGA